>RHPI01002368.1:914441-928724 GCA_009103225.1 Chlorokybus atmophyticus
GGGGGGGGGATTGTATTGGGGTAAATACAATAGCTGTTATCGATATTTGACACACACACACAATGCCACGTACATATTATATCTATAAACATAATTATGTTTTGCGAGATTCAGCGCCTCCATGATTGGGCTATAGCGGCGGAAGTTGCTGCCATATATAAGAGAAGCCGCATGTGCAATACATACGGCTCCCACAATCATATCTGCGCAATATGTCATGGATGTGAGCTTGAATTGAAAATTATATTTATATACGATTCAGTAGTTTACCGGCGTATTTCATGCAATGCTTACAATGGTACAAACGTTTGCAAATATATACATAAATATTGCATCATTGAGCGCGTGCTGCAAATGAGTATGTATGTGAATTCGAATATGTCTATTGCAGTAGCAAAAAAACCAATTGCAACAGCCTGAGCTGGCCTGGATTATGCATTACGCTACATTTATCAATAAATCACTTTGGATCATAGAAAGTTGATATCACTATCTTAATCGTATGCATGTGACTTCGCTGAATCTGCATGCATGCATGCAGATTCAGCGAAGTCTCCTCCATTTTGCATATTATAGCACGTAGAACTATGCACATTTAAAAGTAACGTCCATATCAAAACCATTACAATACGAACAACATTTATCAACTGTAATCACGTTATTAAAAAAGATGAAAGTAGAGAATAAATTATCACCTGTTTGCATCGTGTTGCACGACTCGTGCAGAACAACTCACATTAACGAGCACAGAACTCTTATTTACAGGCTGAATGACGCTTATACAACATGAGGTCGTATGAGCGTCATTCAGCCTGTAAATAAGAGAGTTCATGCGACACCTTTTCTCATCAGTGCCACTCTATTAGATTTTCACGATTATCTCCAGCGTTCAACACCACTTTTACCGCGCAGCTAACCTTCCAGATCCCCCTAGCGCGCCGGTTGTGCTAACCGTAGATTGCACTGAACGCGCCATAAGCACCGTTCACTAACCAGGCAAGTGACCAGTCAAGACAGTTTAAGTTGCTCTGTTCGCCGTTAGTCGACGGCGCCGTTTTCAAAACCCTAACAAAAGGGCGGCTAAAGCTTGAAACCCTAACAGGCGGCGGCGGTGGTGTAGGCGGCGGTCGACGACCAGCAGGAGGAAGAGAGCACCGTGTTGGCGTGACCGTGTGGCAGCTGACGGCCTAGAGACAGAGGGTTTTCCCTGTCATCAACTTGCTTGCGGCGGCGACTGCTAGGACTGCTAAGACTTCAACATGGTGAGTGCCCGCCGCCGCCCTGGCTTGGTCTAGCCCTGCCTAGCCTGGCCAGCTCGTGGTTAGGAACAGGCTGCGGGCTTTTCTGTCGACGGCAAACTAGCACGCGTCGTGCAATTCGCTCAGCTTGGCTGCTTTAGGGTTTTGCTGAAGCAGTGGTTTGCCGATGAGACTGACTGGCATGCTTGTGTGTGTGGCTTCATCAGGCCCTGCCGGGGCAGCAGACCCCAGACAACACGCCGTCATTTAAGCTGATTGTCGTTGGCGACGGCGGCACAGGTGAGACACGGACCAATTGTGTTTGCTGAGTATCTCGCAAGTGTGCACTGCCTGCAGACCGCATGTTTACAGGTTGGGTTCCACCCTTTTGCAGGGCAGCTTCCGTCGTTGTAGGCGCATGTTGCATGTACAACATCATCATCAGCAGCAGTATTGATTATGATTAGATCATCACTTTATGTATATCACGCCCTTGCTTGGCTTCCTTGCTTGTTTGTTCTACCATGAGTAGTGTTTTCTTTCCAGTATGGGGCGTTGTTGTATTGAAGTTGGAGTTGTTAGCGATTGTACACGGCATGTTGCCCACCATGAGTAGTGTGTTCTTTCCAGTATGGGGCGCTGTTGTATTGGAATTTTAGTGGGTAGAGATTGTACACGGCACGTTACTTTGTCGCTACGTTTGGTTGGTTAACGACATCTGCATGTCGTGCAGCGTGAGTATGCTGACTTTGATTGGTTGCAGGCAAGACCACCTTTGTCAAGCGCCACTTGACTGGCGAGTTTGAGAAGCGATACGAGCGTAAGTGTGAACAAGAGTCTGTGTGAAGCAGTTGATGCATGCGCGCACGTGATAGGGCAGGTGTGCATGCCCTACTATGCATGTGTGCAGTGATAGTGCATGCGTATTGGCTTGTGTGTGACTGTGCGCATGCATGTGTGTGCGTGAATATTGCATGATGTGTTTACTGTGGTGCTCACCTGATTTTCATACCCGCAGCAACGATCGGTGTTGAGGTGCACCCATTGGACTTCTTCACAAACAGGGGCCGCATCCGCTACTACTGCTGGGACACAGCTGGTCAGTATAGTGAACTCTATCATCGCGTTCTCTTTTACACCAATGACGCGCTTCCTCATGGTTACTCACATGGGCGTTTACTCTGTGCATGTTGCATCAATTCATGAATATGTCAAGACAATTGCTGCTGACCTGCGGTCTCGATGCAGGTCAGGAAAAGTTCGGCGGGCTTCGGGACGGTTATTACATTCATGGGCAGTGTGCCATCATCATGTTTGACGTGACATCACGCCTTACCTATAAGAACGTGCCCACGTGGCATCGGGATCTATGCCGGTGAGTGCTGCATGGTGCAATGGCAGCCACAGCATGTCCGCGTGGGTTAACCTTCAACGCTGTGTTGTGGTGCTGAATGAGGATTGTTGCAGGGTTTGCGAAAACATTCCCATCGTGCTCTGCGGTAACAAGGTTGATGTGAAGAACCGCCAAGTGAAGGCCAAGCAGGTGAGCTGTTTCACATACAACTTGTTGTGTTTACTCTCAGGTATCTGCATGCGCACTCTACATTGCTTTTCATATTGGCAAATTTGCTGTATTGTTTAGGTGACTTTCCATCGGAAGAAGAACCTGCAGTACTATGAGATTTCGGCCAAGTCCAACTACAACTTTGAGAAGCCTTTCCTGTACCTTGCGCGCAAGCTTGTTGGGTACGCATTATGCCAATGCATGTTTTGGACAGTGTGCATCCGGTTGATGGCCTTGTGCACATGTGTGATGTGATGGTGTCTGGCATTTGGTTTGAGTGGTCGTGTGGTTGCTTGGAAACAGCGTTTCTTGTTGCCTGCAGCGTGTCAGCATGTAGTCTTTGTGTTGCATTGTGAACAACATGACAACCTGAATGAAGGAAGCACCCACCACTCAATGAGATACCCACATCGTTCCACATCATAGAGTCAACTCTTTCTCTGAAACATATGTGTGCCTTGCAATTCTTCAGTGACATGAACCTGCATTTTGTGGAGTCGCCGGCACTGGCGCCGCCTGAGGTGACCATCGATATGGCCCATCAGCAAAAGCTGGAGCAGGACTTGGCTGACGCCGTGAAGCAGCCGCTTCCCGAAGAGGATGATGAATTCCTTGACTCATAAAGAGAGTGAGAGGATTTGTGCGGGAATGGTGGCTGCTGCAGTTGTATTAGGGTGTTGGAACATCGTGTGACTTGGGGTGGTGAGAAGTGTCCATGAGTGCGATCCTTTGCTTTTCCTCGCTGATGGGTGAGAGAGAGACACAAGCAAGAGACATGTGGAATATTGATGATTTTGCAGTTGTGTCCCCTCTAACGCTGTAGTACAAGACAACAGGCAAACTCAGCCGGGGTACGGTGAAAAACAAACGAGGTTATGGTCTGAGGGCAAAGCGCGCAAGCCTTGGGGAAGGGGTAGGGGTAGGGAGTCATGATTGGGTCACTTGTGCGCGGATGTTGCGTTGGATGTTAGTGCATACTGTATGCGTTCTCGTGAATTTTGAAGCAATGCATCAACTGTATTTAAACGCGTATATACAGAAAATGCAAGTGATCATGATACATGCAACATGCATGACACATGCATTGTTCAACAAGCTCATTATCATGCAATAAATATTTGCCACCGGGGTCTACCTACACTGACCACGCCTAATCATCGTAACTACTGCCTTCAACCCTCATCAGACATACATGCATATGCTCATTACTGTGCATGTCGTATGCAGATGCAGGCCTTGTTACAGTCATTATTACTTGTGAATACAAATTATGCAAAAGTGTACTGCGTAGGCTAGTCCACATGCTAGCAAATTGTTGCATGTGCACTTTGCCACATCACGCTGTGATGACACATTCGCATTTTCCACACCATGCATGCTGCCACCGTACCATACCCCTTATATATACACTAATTATACGTGCTGATGCATGCATACACATGCAAGTTTCGGCGCGTATTAGAATTTACACTCACTCAACACTGCCAGGCTATGTGTAAGCGTGGTGGTACAAGGTGTGTGCTGTAAGCACTTCAGCTGTGCAGATGTATATTATGATGTTACGTAGGATATGGCAACCTTGTTGAATCCACTGTGAAACAAAGGCAGTGAACAAATATCTGATGCTGTGTTCAATATCTATTTTGCCATAAGTCTTCCAACCGTCTGAGCCATATGCCCCGTAGCAGGGGAGCATATACCCAATGCACACTGACTGTATTTTCACTGCAAGAACTTCTACTACAGAGTTAAAGATGTCAAGACTGTACCGCGTGTGTCCTCCACTCATCAGAACACCTTGTGCAATGTTGGATGCAAAGCAAAGCCGGAGTCAGTGAAGCAATTAGTCGACTAACAGCTGCATAGCTTGGCCTCAAGTCTCAATGACTGTAACCAAAACAACTGTCCAAACTACTTCATTCCAGACCTGAATCCCACGAGTGCACCCAAACTAGAAATATACAAGTGAACGTTGTGGGCTTGATGCAACGTTTGGCTGCGGTTGAGAGATCAACACAACCAGCCGATCAATAGTAAATGTACATTCTACTTGCCAAACAAGTACCCCGCAACAAATGCTGCAGCGCCCACAACCCACAGCTTTGTTGCAGTTGATTGTGCCACCTGCACCACAGAGTACAGACTTACAAATGCAAGAACAGTGCCACAACAACAGTGTTCAGAGCAAAGACATTCAGCTGTGAACAGCACACTCATGACAACCTATGTCAGTTACATCAAGCACAAAGACGCCGTTGGCACGTACCCGTCGCCATGAACATGCCATGAAACAAATACAACACCCTTGCCTCTTGCGTACTGTATGTATTGTCAAAGACAGATGCACACGACTGTCCCTTGTGTGAACAAAGTGTAGCAGAACCTGATGCAGCTATCCAGTGCAACCTGATTCAGTAACCCAACATCAACTTGTCTCACCTCAGGGAGGGCGCTAGAGGCCCCCGTGCCGGTGGTGCCCTCGCCAGCGTGCTCGGCTGAATGCGGCACCTCCACGCCCTGCGACTTCAACTCCTCAAGAATCTTCGCCCTCTGCATGCACAAGGAAAAGAAACCTTCATTCATGCAAACGCCTCCATATAACTGACAATGCGTGTAGAAACTTCAATACTTCATATCACCTTCATCAACATCATCACCGGCATTGACAAACACAGCAAATGACTCGAAAGGGGGCAAGCTCAATGCATTGACACATACATGAACACATGCCGAGAGCCAGAGCCCTATACACACGCGCATGCGATTGTGCTTGAACACGTGCAAGACACACAACACTTGTGTGTCCAGTAACCGTGCATCAATGCATAGCAAGACATGACATGACGACTCAAAGACAGCCATTGACCCGGCGTCCACACACACATACAACCCACCAAACTTCATGCATGTATTTGTATACGAACAAGGCAGGGATGAACTATGTTGTTGTCAGACACCACGTATATACAACTGTGTCAAGTCGCAACAACATAAGCACAACAAGATACGCACCGCCTTGCGCATGATCTCCTCTTCTTTTTGCCTGACCCACAGGTCCTCTTTGGCCTTCTCAGCATCATGCAAGACCTGTTGATAACAAGCAAAGTCATGGAAAGCAAAGTCATGGAAAACGACACCAAGGCATGTAAGGATCTGCACAAATTGTACATCCGGCAAGTGCACCGCCATGTTAAGCGTACACATGCAATACCAATAAAAGCGGGAACAAGAGCAAACATTGAAGCATCACACATGCCGCATGTATATAATATCTATGTAATTTCACTGCATGCATTGACCCATAGCAGTGGACTATGCAACATGCAGTGGCAAAATGCACATGTAACGCATGCAATGGAAATGCAGCATTCAATTGCTGTAACAAGCATTGCATTTTCAAATGCCATATTCGTCGAAAAAAATGCATGTTGGGATTGCAACAGTGCATGTTGAAATGCAACACCGAATAACAGGTAACAATTACAGGACACCCAACCTGCATGTTTCCGACAGGGGCGGTGGCAGGCACTCTGCCTGACGACGACGATGACGCCAAGCTCCTGACCGACACCGAGGCGGGGCGCAGCAACGCCCGGGAGGACAGCTCCGCCGCCGCACGCCGCAGCGCCATGATGAGATCTGTGCTCAGCCCTGCACGTCACAGGAGAGCGCAGTCAACCTCTGCCTGTGCGTCTAGCGCAATGGCGCAGATATTGTAAAGCGGCACCACGCTTACGCCCACAACGACGCCGCCAACACCGCCGCCAACACCGTGGCCGCTGCCGCTGCCGACGTCCCTGTCAGTTAGGGTTTGGGCGTATCTTGGATTTTGGATAGCGCAACCGAGTTACGAAAAATCATCTGCGTAAGGCATGCAGTGTTTAGCAGGTGAGGTACGGTACCTCTCGGTATTGTACACGACTTCGCGTCGATCCAAAGCCTGGCATCTTGTGTTTTGCTACTATCACTTGCTGTATCAGCATAATGCCAACAGGATCTCCGCCATAACTCATCGTCGTGGTTCGCTTGGCGCCTTGAATAGAGTAGAGTACAGCAGTGATGGGTCATCAACGTTGACACAATTGGCTCTGTTCGAGGAGTTTGGACTCCAAACTCCAAACTTTGGAGGCCTTTGACGCAAAGGCTTTGCGTCAACGTGTCCGGGCTCAATGCGCGAAACAGGCTTTGTATGAATAGAGCGTAGTATTCCTATCAACAGGGAGGTTTGAAGCGGGCCAATTAGGGTTTGTGAATATGAGCGACACGTGGCATCTGGAGGTGGGCGACGTGGGCGGTGGCAGCGGCGGCGGCGGGGCACGCGGCATTGAGAATTTTGTCCCGGAGTGAAGGGGTTGGCTGAGGTGGAGGGGTGAGCGAATCGCAAGCTGGAGGGCGCTGGGCCTGCGGCTCGTCCGCGGGGGGCCTGGTTGTCAGGCGGAGGCGGCGGAGGAGGCTCAGCAGGAGGAGGAGGGGGACGAGGAGGAGGAGGGATGATGTCCGCCGCAGGCACGTCGGAGGCGCCGCCTGGAGCACTTGCCTCAGCCGACGGCACTGCACCCGCCTCTCCCTCAGCCCCCGCACCCGGCAAGACCTCAAAGAAACCCCGCTGTAAGGCTTCGACGCAAACGTGCACAAACACACACCCTCGCATTGAACATCTTTAATTATTGAATCACACACGCGCACCCTCTAACACTGTCACTTGAATGTGTGTCGTCCGCGTGCATAGTTGTCAAACACTCCTTGGCACAACAACAACAACATGCTCACACACAACTTCTCTGCCTACACACCTTTTTGCTCACGCTCTCACTCGCTCACATTGACACACGCGCGCACACATACACACAACCTCACACAACCTTCTTCTTGGGGCAGATTCGAAGTTCACTCAGCAGGAGCTGCCTGCGTGCCGCCCCCTCCTGACTCCCAACTGGGTCATCTTCATCTTCTTCATCGTCGGCGTCATCTTCATTCCCATTGGAGCCGCTGCCCTGGCCGCCTCACGCAAGGTTGGCATTGCTGACGGTGTTGATGGAGATGTTGGTGTGCATAGCGAGAGTATGAGCAGCGATACAGTCGCACGCGCACGTGCGCGTGTGCCTCTGCGTGGATGTGCATGTGCACGTGTACCATACCCACATCCCCACACGCACATTTACCCACACATGAACATGAGAGATGACATGTGTACACTCACAGCTTTCACGCGTACACTGCAGTGCTCATACCAATTGTCCAATTATTTTTTTTGTTATGCACATCATTGGCTTTCATCAGCAGACGTATGCTGCTTGAACCATCTAAAGTATGGTTTGGTCTCATGCTTTTGTGTGCGCCATGTCAGGTGGTTGAGACGTCCACCCGATATGACGACCGGCCAGAGTGCTTTGGCGGATCACAGCCGAGCGCAGAGGGATTCGACACTATCCTCGAGGCAACAGGTGGCGAAGGCACGACGTGCAGCGTCACATTGACAGTAAGTGGTAGCACAATGTGTGTTCGGTTTGCTACCACAGGCACACACGCACACGCGCACCAAGAGGCATGTGCGTGCACACACACACAAACACCTACAATCACACGGACCCACACCCATGCACATGCAAGCGCGCGCGCAAACACGCATGATATGCTGTAAGGTTCATGGCTGGCTAGTGTGCTGATCATTTGGGGAACATGTGTGCAGGTACCAAAGGAGATGAAGCCCCCCATCTTCTTTTATTACCAGCTCGAAAACTTTTATCAGAACCATCGCCGGTACGCGGGGTGTATGCGCAACTTTGTGACGCTCACTGTTGGTTGGTTCATAAGGCCATAAAGAGCATGGGAGTTGATGTGCGCGTTTGTTTGGCAGCTATGTGAAGAGTCGCAACGACAAGCAGCTTAAGTCTGACAACCCCACAGGCGCCAGTGTCAGCGGCTGCGAGGTAACCTTTCGTCATTGTGTGTGCGTGCGAGCACGTCTGGTTTTTGTGTCCCTATGTTGAATGGAGGCAGATTTGTACAGATACGCACTTATCCACGCTGACATGTTGGTGCCATTGTGTGAAGGCGTGTGTTGTTGTGCGATGCGGCAACATTGCATTTTTGCCTGTTCATATGCACTCGTGCATATGCTTGCGATTGGACATACCCTGGCATTACTCCCATACCAATTTGCTGTCCTCTCGCAGCCCGAAGACTACGAGGAGAAGGTGATCAACGGCACGCTGCAGCGGGTGAAGATCTTCCCGTGCGGCCTGGTGGCCTGGTCCTACTTCAACGACACGTACGCGCTGTCCGCAGGCGGCGCAGCCCTGCCCGTCAGCGAGAAGGTGAGCTTGTTGTGCTTGTGTGTGCGCGCATGCGTGCACCCATCCACACGCGCGCGCATGTCTGTACGTGCGTGCATGTCTGTGCGTGCACACGTTTGTGCGTGTACATTGGCTCTGCGCTACACTGCACCAACGTCACAGTGATGATGAGTAGTAGGTCAGGCATCATGCTCTGTGTTACTTTCTATATTCAGGTTGGGTGCACCACAGCATAAGCTTATGCACTATAAGAGTGCATGGATACACACCCAACATCCACACTGTTGTGGCTCATACGTCAAAGCAGCGCACGTAGTAATGCTCGCTTGCATTGTTTGCTGTGCAGGGCATTGCGTGGAGCAGCGACGTAAACGACAAGTTCAGCAGTGCGGACGCGTTCAACTTCAACGACATCCCCGCCGAGCGTGGCGGTGGCAACATCACCGGACCCATCAACCAGGTATGTGGGGTTATATTCTGTTTTTGCATGTGGATTTATGTTGGGTTCCTTGAACGCCACACGTATCAACCCCTTGTTGACAGGATGAGCATTTTATCGTGTGGATGCGCACTGCGGCCCTGCCGAAGTTCCGCAAATTGTGGGGCAGGATTGATAACGCCACACTTGCCGCTGGCCAGAATGTCACGGTGAGAGTGTGTGCAAGTGTTTGTATGTTCGCGGTTGTGTGCCCTGTTATCGCTCTGTTCTGCTTGTCTGTTGGAATTCGCGCCGTGTATTTGGTCTGTATGTTTGTCTGTTGTATTTGTTCAGTTGTGCACTTGTCTGTGTGTTAGTGTGTCCGCCCTCACAGGGAAGGGGGAGGCTGGTGCGTCGTGTCATGTCGTGTCGTGTCGTGTTGCGGGCCAACGCTCCACTTTGCACACTGTTTCCACAACAACATAACCCTGCCCACTCACACCCCTCCCCTGCACCAGGTCTTCATCAACAACCGCTACAATACCTACCGCTTCTCCGGCAAGAAGTCCGTCGTGTTAAGCACAACCTCCTGGATCGGCGGCAAGAACGACTTCCTCGGCATCGCGTACCTCACCGTCGGCAGCCTCTGCGCCGCGCTCGGACTCGCCTTCTTGTTGTTGCACCTCACGCACCCGCGCAAACTCGGGGACCTGAGCTATGTCAACTGGAACAAGGGGAAGAGTGGGGGTGGGGGTGGGGGTGCGGGGGCGAGTGCTAACGGTGGTGTGGCTAATAATGTCGGGTGAGAGAGAGAGAGAGATGAACAGGGGGGAGTGTATGGACACACACGCAAAGTATGCGCGGTGATACAATTAAGTTCGGGTTATAGTGGTTGGGTTTTTCTAGTAGTAGTTGCTTAGTAGTGGTTCGATTTGATGGTTCGCAAACTGGTATTGTGGTGTCAGAATGGTTCCTGTAACAAACATCAATTTAAGAAGAAGTTGTTGTTTGTATCCGTGGTGGCGGCGCCATCTTTTCTCGGATACTCAACTTGAGGTGACATCGTCTTGTTGGCATACTTATTGGCAATTCCTGCGAGGCATTGTGGAAGTTGTCAAGCAATGGCAAGTAAGCTTGTGCGCATGACGTATAGATAACTTCTTCCGCAGCCCACCACAATGCACAACACAGGTGCACCCATGTCAACAAGATGCTTGTTCCCACATTCGTACAGGTTGACCCTCTCGCACTTGTGTTTGCAGGCTCGGAGGCGTGCTTGTTAAGCTGATTTTATACTGTGCGCAGTACGAGATCAGCGTGTCCAGTGACGTGGCTGAGAGTATAATTCACTAATACCTAATGCACTGAGCTAGACAGTTCCGCCAGCGCGTGTCAGTTGCAGCATGTCACAATTGTAAGTTGCAGCATGTCACAATACATCAGCACTGACCGCACGCAGCATCTGCTGTTCCCTTGTTGTCATGTGGCATACAAGTCATGAATAGGTGTGCGATGTTGTTGCTGTACCATGGTAGTATGACATTGTGCTTATATGTTCATCCACGCACAGGTTAATGAGAGTGCTTCATAGTGTGGTGAGTAGACTGCTCATGCCCGTGTGTACAGGATATGCTGGCAGTAGTTGGAGACATGAATGACCTCACTCACAGCATGCCAAACAGCAACATGCAAGCACATTACAACACAACCACCGGGCTACACACACTGTTTGTTCCTCACTACACTACACTAGTCTAGACCTCCCCGTTAGACATGCATACATGTATTAGTAGCGTATTACCTGCCCACACGGGCTCTGTGTCACACTCTCATGCATGCCACAACCCTTGCATTCTATTTTTTATACACCCATGCACACCAACATTTGGGATGTGCAGATTGGTAGGTGAGCTCACATGCATTGGCAATATATACAATACCATATCAGTATCCCAAGAAGCGATGTAGCTGAACTGTGTACCTGGTCTGAACGTGTGCATGTGCACGCATTCCATGTGCACATGTTGAGTGTACATCACACAAATGTGTCCACCACACACATGCATCAACCATAACGCACTGTTAAGCTCAACTCGAACCCACCCAACCTACTGTTTTATTGATTTTCATTTGTGTTCAGGACCTGTTAAGACCAAGGAAAACAAGTCACGAACATCCCCTACAACTGGAAAAAGCCCCTGTCTGGTGATAAAGCTAGTCCCCCGCACTACCACTTCACACCTGGTTTTGAACATTTACAGTCTCGGTCCTTTTTCCAGCTTCTCTCACTTGTCAAACTCCAGTCCAATGGCAAACTGTTTGCTCGCGGTAAAGAAGTGCAAAAAGTCATCGACGCTCGTGCCGAAAGCCGCGGCGAGGATGTCGGGCTTGAACACCGTCGGATACGCCGTGTACACCTGTTTGAGTACAAGGTTGTAGGGTATGCATGTACACGATCACACATACGTGTGCATATGTGCACACAAATGCACACGCAGCCACGCGCGCGCGCGAGTGCGCAAATACACATACACACGCGCTTGCGTGCGCACACACACACACACACACACACACGTCTAAAAAAAAAAATCCCATAGACACGTACGCACGCATGCGCATAACCCCCACCCCACCCACCCCCTTGCGCACGCACGTTGTAACACAACAGCCCCACCCATCATCCCCACCTGCAGTTCCGACGTGAAGAATATGGTGGGCGTCTCCGGTATGTTGAAGAACGACAGCAGGTCCATCCCCGTCCCGTTGGTCGCGCGCGGCTGGTGGACGTAGGAGGGGGGGACCACCACGGCGTTGCCGGCGGGCTCCACGTCGAGACCGTTGAGAATGACCTGACGAGAGATGTGTGAGTATGTGTGTGTTGGTACAACGTGCGCACATACCCACCTGGAAATGCGTGCGTGTGTACGTGCGCATTAAGGTCAGCATGTGCCCACGCGCGCGCGCACACACACACACACACACACACACACACACACACACACGCACACACACACACACACACACACACACAACCACATCAACTCACATGGCCATCAGGTCCGGCGAGGAGTGTTGTGCCGGCCCCGCGCAGGATGTAGTTGACTTCCAACGCATCCGCATGGATGTGCAGCAAAACGCCCGCAGTCTGAGAATGCAAGCATTGTGTGTGATATACGTATCATTCTGACTTGAAGAGAGACAACTAACACACGCACGAGCGCGTGCGCACGTGCGCACGTACCGGCTTCAGCGTCGGGTACAGCACCGACACGCCGATGAGAGCGAGCTCAGGGAAGTTGTTCTCGCTCCCGTCCCGCGAGAAACCCGCACCCGGCACTTGAGCCAACGCAAGACTCCTGTGTGTATAATCACACATAACATGTCAACCAATGCTCAACAACCCTGTTTGACAACAGCAAGTCTCTAGGGAATCGTATCATTATTACTATATCCAGGTACTGGCTGTGACAATAGCCGGATAGCCGGATGTAGTGATATAGCCAGAAACTGGGATACACGGATGACACTAACACGTATATTGTTTGCATCAGAGCCACACCGTTATTGACGCGCAAGCAGATATGGAGTGTGACGACTGACACATACGACAAGCGTGCGTGCGTGTATCTGCGCATATGCGTATGACACGTACGCGTTCCCGAGGTAGAGTATGAAGTCCCCCTCCACCCCCCCGTCCTTTGCGCCCCCCAGCACCCGCGGCTTCGGGACGTTGGCGGCGCAGACGTCCTGGTCGATGAAGACGATGCCCTCGCCCTTGCGCTTGGAGAGGAACTCCTTGACCTGCGGGGGGGTGTGTGTGTGTGCGTGCGTGCGTGCGTAACAAATGTGTGCGTGTAATTGCGTGCTTATGTGACTGGTTGCGTGCATCCATGCGAGTGCACGTGTGCAAGGGTGCATATGTGTATGGCTCTATGTGTGCGAGCACATGCCGATACGCACACATACACGTGCTTGCATGCGTGCATGTGCATGCAGTTGTGCAAGGGTGTGTGCATGTGTGCGTGTCTGTGCGCGCATGCATATGTGTGCTCTCTGTGCGCGCACGCTCAGGTGCATGCCCACATATGTACACAACATGCACATGTCAACAAAAACGGCTTTGTATGTGCCAGAGACTGACACTTTGTCGATTCGTGTATCTCACACACACCAACCTCTCTGCGGGTGACGTTGTACGTGTTGGCAACTTGTCTGGGAGGGAAGTAGTTGAGGAAGAACGAGCCGCCAAACAGATACGTAAACTCCAGCTTCTTGTCTTGACTGTTGACGGTAGAAAACTGTACACACATGCACATATCCACAGTGAGATACTGCACATGTACAGTGCGATGAGCACAAATGTCATGATGTTGGGTTGCATGACTCACTTTGTGGTAGCCAATGAGCGTTATGGGATGGCTTGTTGGGTTCATGATGAAGAAAGGCCAGCCCGCGGGCACAGCCAACACCTGAAACACAACACACACAACTCAACATTCCACGCGCACGTATCATGTCTCAACACAACAACCAGAAGACACAAACGACATCAAACACACCTCCTCAGCGTGCAAAGCTGTGGTGTTTTCGAGCCTCGGTTGGAACGGCGACCGCCCATCGATCAACCCGATTGTCGCCTCACCTAGTTACAACAAATCCCACATCAACACCACATCCAACACACACGCACACACACACACACACACACACACACACACACACACACACACACACACACACACACACACACACACACACACACACACA
>RHPI01002368.1:928852-952311 GCA_009103225.1 Chlorokybus atmophyticus
CACACACACACACACACACACACACACACACACACACACACACATATCATCAATGTCCACACTGCTTGCCTGCTTCTAGGAAGAGGACCGAGCCCGCGTTGGGTATGTAGAGGGGTCCCCAGATGGCGCACGGGTAGATCTGCGTGGCGGTCATGGCCGTGCCGAACTCGGAGAGGTAGCCGTGGTCCTGGATATACAATAACAACATATGCCATGAGCACGACAATGTAACCACGCGTGTGCTTGTGTGAGTGAGCGCGCATGCGAGCGCACGTGCGCATACATTGACGACATGCGAGAGCGTGTACGCATGTGGGTGTGCGCGCGCACACACACGAACACCCACCAAACAAAAACACTCTGCTCGTGTGTGCGTACGTTTGCCGAGCGCGAAAGCATGTGCACGGGTGCGCGCGAGTATGCATGCACGCGCATGTGTGCTTGCGCATGTATGTCAGCGTGCCCACGCATACGCGCCCTCATACACTCGCTATATGAAACGGACAAGTGTTCACCACAACCCCCCTCCCTCACCTGCACGTATATCCTCCCCGCGGGGTACAGGTTGGCGGGCGCCCTGAACAGGTCGAACGCCATGCTCTGCACGCCCGCAAGCTCGGCGCGCGTCATCGTCGCAGCGCAGGCGAGGAGGAGGAGGAGGAGGGCGAGGAGGGTGGGGATGTGGCGCGGGATGTGTTGGCGTGGGGAGGCCATGTTGGGGTGGAGTGTCGCTGTGGGCGTGTCTGCGCGTGCAGAAGGTATGGGGTGAGTGTGAGTGAGTGGGTGGATGGGTGGGTGGGAGGTGTGAGCAAGGATAGCTTTGCATGTGCGCGGACGAGGCATGTGTGTGCATGTGCGAGAGATGGTGGGGCAGGTGTGCACAAGCATGGCTTTGAAAGAGTGAGCGCGAGGTGCGCACGCGCGCATGCGTGCGCCTTGGTACGCACACGCATTACGTGAGCATGTCTGTGCGTGTGTCAGTGGTTGCACGTACGCACGCTCAGACATTTGCGTGCGAGCATGCTTTTGCCCTGTGTTCTCGCACACGCGTGCACATGTGCGTGTACGTGTGCATGCGCGCCAATGTGCGTTGACATACTTGTGCGTGCGTGTATGTATGGAAGTGTGTACATGTATGTGTTTGTCAGCCTTACTACATAAATGAACAACACGTGTTGGCATCCATGTTGTTGGGTTGGCAACAGAACAACAACACGGGTGCCTGCAATGTAACCGACGTGCCAATGCAAATCATACTCCAAGTGGGTGTTGGAAAATGCTAATGCAACTGTGGTAGCCGATGCCGATTTTTTCGCTTTGAGCAGCTTGCATGCACGAGTGAGTGTTGAATGAGGTTGAGCTGCGTGAGCTTGCTCAGACCACTGCGGTAGCATGACATGCAACGCCGCTTGCAACAAGCACCAGCACACCAGACATGAGAATCAACCTGAGCAGAACAGTCTGCACAACAGACCAGGCTAACACCCACGCCAGGCCAGGCCAGGCCAGGCCAGGCCAGGCCAGGTCAAGCTAGGCTATGCCAGACACCTGTTACAAAAACGAACACACAGCAAGCCAACAAGACGCATACCTTTCCAAACGACAGCACGCTATAGAAAGCAGCAGACCGATCAGGAGGAGGACGGAGCGGCCGCCACGCCTACCGCCAACGCCAACGCCGCTGCCAACGCCGCCGCCCGAGATACGCCGTCTATTGCAACGCACGCAAGCAAGCTAGCGTATTCTGGGACAAACGTGGCCGCGTCAGCCGTACGTCAAGCCGTCACTGGGTTACGTGACGTCGACTTGGGACACACCTGTGTCGTGAATGCGGCGAAGTCGTTTTGCCGCCATCACCGTATGTCGCTACCGGTCTATGACAGAAGAAGACGCCTTTATGACCGGTGGGCTGTGCTAGTGCTGGACGTTCAGAGCACGGTGTGCCAACCGGTTGACTGCATGCGCCGACCGACGAGTCAGATAGTGAAGCTTCGCTGAATCAACGACGTGAAGTCGCAAACACCGACCGGCTTGTCGGATAGTTTCGGTAGTTACCGGCTTTGAGCGTGGCTAGGCAACCAAAATGTCGATTGAACGCGCTTTTGTGTCCGGAGGACACACTTTCTTGATATGGTGGCGTCAGTGTGAGGTACAGTACGGATAAGGTATTCAAGCTGTACGGCGTGACGTATAAAAATTGCCGCGTGGCTTTGGCCAGCTACGCAAGCGAGCACGCTGCTTGCGTCATGAACCTCATAATTCTAACATTGTACAGACAGTAGCACAAACTTACCATAAAACGGGTGCCCGGCAGATAGTCATGATAATAGTGAATCATACTTGATCCGAGGCCTTTCTCAATGATGGGCACCTGACTGTCAGTGTACCATGTACTCATTACCATGTTCACTGCGTGACCGTGCTGCACTTATTCGTGCATCATCGGTCGCTCATCCACCCGTAGTTACTTTCAATTTTTATATTCAAGCTGTTGTATCATATTTGCTCGATCCATTGCTGACACATGACACAACCGTTACGACTGATAGCACATGGTAAGCATAATGACTGTTGACTTTCATTGCAATTCCTTCATACTCACATCTTACATGCAGATGTGGTGCAATTGCAAACTTGCATGAGCTGCATTATGTATTGCAAAGTTGAAGTATGGGCGAAGTGGGGATAAATACATGTAGCAGCACGCAATGCGGTATATTGTTGTTGATCATGTTTGGTGTCAATGCAGCTGTTGGTGCTTGCGTTGATGCGTATCCTAATGGGTGTGCAAAGTAGTTTAAGATTTGTGCCAGCACTGCGTGCGGGAGTGAAATGTATGCTTGCATACACATTAGGCATGTGAGTGCTAATGCCATTGCTCTAATTGCACACGCTTATTGCATACTATCACATTTGTTGCACGCCCATCAAGAGTGCACGTATATTTATTTACAACGTGAATAAATATACGTGTCTGTATTCAATTGATCTTTCTAATCGTATATAAAGTATTACAACATGCTGCACAGTAATGTTTGTATTATTTTCATGTGTGAATGGACTATCTCGGAATTTTATGATTGTATTGCCCGTGCAATGTGCTTAGTGCAAACATTGCTTGTGGACACCAACCCTTATGCTAAAACCTTAGCTTCTGTGAAGTCTTTGTTAAGACGTGGCCATAATTTTTTATTTAAAACATAGAAAATATGTAAAGTCATTTGATCAGGGATGGTTGGCGGATTCAAAAATCTTATATATTATACTGTAAGGCGAGACATATATAATACGCCGTATCATAAAACGACACGGTGTTGTGTCAATAGTTATTACTAATATGATAATAATGGCATATGCATTGTTGTAGTTTGGATAATCATGTGGGTTATGATCATAATTTCCACTCACTAATTACATGTTTGCAAAATGAGCTCAGCTGTGAAAAATTAAATGCAACAAGCCCGCTGCGATGATGCCATGCAACATTAATGTCGCGGATCGCAGCCGCTGCAAATGGTTCAGCTTTAAAATTACTTGAGCTGTTTAAAGGAAGGCACACATTTTTAATTAAAGTTCACAAATCGGCAAAAGAAAGTTTTTTGCAAATTTGTGAATGCGCATGTGGTTTGCAATTATGTATAATTGAGTTGAATAGCATGCACTTTTACCTAATAGGCAATGGCATATAAGCGCATGCGCAAAATCTTAAAGAGTGCATTGATCAAGTGGAGGGTATAAAGGTGATAGCAATTGTCACCGTAACTGTGACAGCCGTTGCAGCCAACATGCATTGTGCACGCCAACCTCATAACGGCCTGCTTGACTACACACACATCATCAACATCATGATGAGGTAAGCGCATTGCATGAGCTGGGAGTTGTATGTTGCATTGTGATCTGCACTGATTGAGATGTGTTGTGCAAGTGCTACATGCATGGCTTCTTATTTATCAAGATTTCTTATATGGCATTCAATGCATTTTGCATGAGCAAATTGTCACCTATGCTCAACGCATCATCATTATTGTTCGGCTTCTCACCGCCTACTTGAGCTGCTCCTCAACGGCCAAGTTCTTTAACATCATTACATACGCGTGCGCTTTTTCAACAAAACTTGCTTTTATTTCATGCATGCATTTTTGTTGTCAACAAGTATGGGTAAAAGAACCGTTGACTGCATTGTGCTAGTAGTATGCTTTGATAAGTCGAATTATGATCAAGCTTGTGCTGCACATAATTGCCAATGCTTTTTACACACTTTCACCAATTTTAGTCATTTGTTAGCAACGTTCACAAATGTTATATAAAGCTATATGCCAATTGATCATCCCTCTGGCAAAAGCTTCACTGGCTGATGAGCTCTCTTTATCTTACATAACACAAGCGCAATGAACTCCATAGTCATGTTTCATCATTTGAGATTGCGAAACGCTGAGAAAGTACTTGCATGCATGCATTATGTCGGAAACTCTCAGAATCATATCAATCATTATAATGATTGAAGGCTTTTACTTTACTTTGCAGGCCATCACGTAAAGCGAAGGCATTTCAACTCGGAGTGTGTAAGTTGTTGGGGCAAATGCTGGACTACAAGGTACGGATTTATATTATTAATCAATTAGCAAACATCATCATGACTTCAACCTAAAGGCTTAGTGGCTTGCACTGCTGCTTGCTACCTGGAGTAACAAGCCTCCCTGAGATGAGCTCTCCTTATTTACAATAACAACAGCAGTGCTCATTGGCGTTATCTCGTGCATGCTGCAGCTTATGACGCACATTTTTTGGTGATAAGGCGCTTACATGATGGCTTTATAATGACAAGAGAAAGCCGCCTCCATGCAAACCCTACATGCATGCTCACCATTAATAAAGCTTCGTGATTACAAAGTTTGTGCATAAATACAGCTCAACTAGTGATGTGAGGGTTTGCTGCGGGTTAATTCTAATTATTTGGGACAACACGCAAGCGATATATTGTGCACATATGGCGGAGTGGTGAAGAGCGAAACTTTCGCATTGAGGCACAGCGTGATGGTGTCGTTACAATATGCACTTGACAATCGCTAAAAAAAACCCTTGAAAACATTGTGGCATTAAAGAATCTGAAAGCAATACAATTGAAGATGTGACGTGCGATGTTTGATGCGAAGTAGTTGGAGTTCAATCACACTGAGGCTATTGACGAGTTGGACATTGTGTATTTCTTGCTTAAGTGATGCACCCATTAACGCCCATAGCAATACTCTGAAGACAGATGTGACGTGCGATGTTTGATGCGAAGTAGTGGGAGTTTAATCACATTGACAAGTTGGACATTGTGTATTTTTGATGCTTAAGTGATGCACCCATTAACGCCCATAACAATGCTCTCAAGATATCCTCCAGCATTGGAGATTGAGTTCAAAAAGAGTGCTTCAAGCTAAATTAAGCCAAAGCACATGCAACAGAGTCTGCCCCTTACTTGTAAGGTTATACTCCATGTGTGTATAGCCAAGATATACTCTGCGTCATGTGCCACTGCGTGTGCAACATGTACCACATGGGCGCGTAATGCACACCGTGCATGTACCAAGGTCAAGGTCAGTCATGTGCCGCCATCATCGCTGATGCACTACTCTATGGAATCTTGTACGGGGAACCACAAATGGATCAAATGCCATCTCATCTGCTCTCCATCCTCCGACCGCCACGTGGCAGCCTACCTGGCGCCGCAGCAACCAACGGCGGCGGCGCCGCCGCCGCATGCGTGTGTATGCGTACATCTGTTTGAATGCGAATGTGCGGTGTTTGATGGAAAAGAAGGTGGTTGTTGATTAGTCAGCTTGGCTGTACAAGTTGAGTTGTGTGTTTGTGCGTACACGTGCTTGTGTGATTGTGCGTTTGTGTGAATCTGTCTAGTTGTGTGTGTTTGTGAGCTGGGGTTGGGGTCTTGTGGTTGATATTCGTGGTGAGGGAAGCAGCAGCGGTTTGTGTTGCTTGGTGTGAGAATGGGTCAGGTGGACGGTGGCGCCACAGTGGACACCTCAAACAACGTGAGTACTCTCTCTCTCATCACTGCTTACAAGTAAACAACTCATGCCACATCTGCTAGGCTTAATTCCTGTTCATTCTTTTGGGCAGGGCTTTTGGGCTTGCCTGGACGGTCACAATGAAAGCAGCAATGACAACGACCATGGCGGTGTTAAAAGGAAACCCAGAGTGTGCATGATGGCTTTGGGCAACCGCCAGAACATCATCGATATCGGCCACGAGCTCAAGCCCGAGGTGTGTGTGAGTGTTGTTGATTGCGAGAGTTGGTTGTGCTCGTGTACTTGAACGTCTGCATGTGTGCTTGTAAGTGATTATATGCGCGTGAGTGTGAGCGTGCGTGTGCGTGTGCATACCCATGCACGTACACATTCAGTCGCACATACACATATTGAAAAGCACACACTCGTGTGTGTGCATGCACATACACCACGCGTATTCACTCACACTGACACTCACACTCACGCAGATCGAGAAGTACATGGACGTCGTGCTCGAAGACTACAACTGCACCGATTGCCTTCACGGCATCGCGGCGGAACTCGACATCGTCATCGTGCTGGGCGGGGACGGAAGCGTGCTCAAAGCGGCGCAGCAGATGGGAAAAAGACAGGTATGCGCGTGCGCGTGCACGTGGGTGTGCGTGTGCATGTGAGTGTGGTGATTGATTGGTTGGTTGTGTGCTCAGGTGCCTGTTGTGGGCATAAACTGCGGCCACTTGGGCTTCCTGCCCTCAGTGCCCAGAGACCAAGTCCTCCAAGTAAGCCACCCCACAAAGTAGTAGTTTCGAGTACTCAGTACTCGAGCAGTCAATCAACGAGCTAGTCAACCATGAACCATCAGGGGTTTCTCGCTCACTCTCTAAGACTGTTGATTCACTGGTTCAGTAGCAGTACAGTGATGCAAGTTCTTCACTCACCAACTCCAATTGATTCAGTCAGTCAGTCAGTCAGTCAGTCAGTCAGTCAGTCAGTCAGTCAGTCAGTGAATGAGTCATGCAGCACTGCCCTGAATCACTGGAACATTGATGAATCAGAGGACTTGTTTCGCGGAGTACACAAGTGTGCTGTTGTGTGTACATGACTTCATCCACCCTTCACCACCAGGTGTTGCCGGAGATCGCGCGCGGTCGGTGCAAAGTGGTGGAGCACTTGATGCTCGAGTGCTGCGTGCTGAGGGGGGGAGAAGGAGAGGGAGAACGAGAGGTTGTTGGGCATAGGATTGGACTGAATGAAGTGACTGTCAGAGGTGAGTGCTGTGTTGTGTTGTGTTGTGTTATGGTGGCGTGTGTGGGTTGCGGTAACTGATTGCGACATTGGATTCATGTGGGTATGTGTGAGTATGTGCATGTGAACACACATGCACAGCCGCAAACGCGCACGCACGTATACACGTGTGTGCACACCTACGCACACGTACACGTACCCACACCCACCCACCCACCCACTCCTCTTTCCAGTGGGAGCGCCCTACTCGATACTGGACATCCCGTTCTACGTGGACGGCACGCTGGCCACAACATACGACTGCGACGGACTCATCGTGTCCACGCCTGTCGGCTCGACCGCACACAACCTCTCCGTTGGCGGGTAAGCGCGATATATATACCCAAATCTTGATTCTTTCCTGTGAACTGTGAATGATGTGAGCACTTCACTCAGGCCCATTTTGGTGAAGACTCTTCAGGCCTTTGTGATAAGTCCGCTCGGGCCGCACACGCTGACCATCAGACCGATTGTGGAGAGCGCCGACAGGGTGTTTGAGATGAGGCCGAAGGTGTGTGCGTGTGCGTGTGTAGCAGTGTGACACATGTGCGCGAGCATACGCCTGATGTCGGGATGTTGTTGGCTTGTTGAGCAGGTGATGGAAGGGAGTGAAGTGGCGATTATTGTTGACGGGAGGCATCTGTGCAACCTGCAGGTAAGCGGAGGCAATTTGGCATGGGCATGAGTCGGCATACACAGTAGTAAGTATTGGCGTTTCAGTTACTTGCACAGGCCAAATGCATGAGTATGCGCGCGCGCACATGCACACGCGCGTAGATATAATCACACATATGTATGTAAGTGTGTGCGCTCTGTGCGCGTGTGCATGTTTGTGCGTGTGCGTGTGTACCCGCGCACACGCACACGCACACATCCGCGCGTGCATGCACATGTACATCTGTGTGTGTCTTACACTTCTGTAAAATAGTACATAGTGGCATAGTGACTGTGATGTCTCTGTGTTGTGTCGGTATGCAGCCCGGCGACGTTGTGCGTGTCTGTCGCAGCGAGTCCACATTCAAACTAATTGAAGTGGCGGACGGCGTGCCGACATACTACCGCACGCTCACGGAGAAGCTCGGCTGGTCCGGACGCATGAGCGGAAAACGCTACGACGAGTGCGGTAGGTAGATTGTTGTTGGACATACACGTCGTGAGTTTTGTGTTGGTATGTATGTCTATGTTTCATTCATGTGTGCAGAGACACGCGCGAGTACGGGGAATAGACGAGTGCTTGAATGAGAGAGTTTGTGCGCATCCCTTGTTTTGATATCGTTGCTATGTGGTTATCGCATATGTAAGTGTGTGTATGCAAGGGTGGTTGAAGTTGTACAGAATTCATAGCATATGCTCTGTTTGATTGGTGACATATCCCCTGCTAAGATGCTACCATCACCCCAGATTCTGTCAACAGTTGGTAACCATCCCATCAAGGCATACGTGCCTACCTGCTGCAACATATTACCAATGTAAAAGCAATTGGCCTTCATGACGCTACTTCATGACATCTGTGCTATGCAGGGGGTAGGCAAAGGGACCTCATCAAAACGCTCTCCTGCATGAACAAAGTTACTACGCGACGGTTGCAGCCAACATGCAGCCGCAAGTTAATGCAAGCATCTGGCGCAAAGCGGAGTAAAAATGTATTTATGATTAGCAGGATACGTAGCTGCATGCAGCACGCCAGCTTAGGCCAATGTTTGCAATTGTTGTAAGAGTATTTACTACTGCTTGTACAAAAGATATTGTAATCGTGTAGCAGGTAGAGTTTGGCCTGCGTGTTGTAATCAAACGATTGTTGGTGTAAATATGACACATACATCCCTTGCATTTTCTGTACACTTGTCTGTGGATTCTAGGAGGGGTCCAACGATGCTGCCTACACATAGTATGACGAATGTAATTGTAGTTTGTGCTATTGTATGAAGTAACATTCTTTCCCACAGCCATTTGTCTTCATATTGCGGCAAAGCCGCGTTGCCAACATTGTTACCAGATATTGAGAGTCAGTGTGCATGTTATGGTTGGGCATGGCCATGTTCCTGGACCTTTGCCTGTGTCTATTCTGTAATGTGGCAGTAGTGTTGGTGATTGAGAGCATAATGGAGTGCTGCATATTATTACAGCATTATTATGACATACCTCTGAGCAGCAAGGCGATGTGTATAAGCCAAAACAGCACATAGCATAAGAGCTGCAAACGCATTTCCATCATAGGCGCCAAATGTAATGCAAGCCAGCCAGCACAGCATAGCAACTGTGGCACATATACATTACCTTTCCAGTCAGCAAAGGCGCATATGCATGTGCACGACAATACATCATCAGTCACATACCGCACCGTATGTACAGGACATGCGCAAGGCAGTTGTAGACATGCATAACACAAACAGCAGCATACGAAGCAGCACGCAAGCACTAGTATACACCACCAGTGTAAAGATCATCTCAACATCACGCAGCAAACAACCACAGCCGCAGTAGACATGTTGATGCCACTCACATGCAACCATGTCAGCTGTATACTGTTTTGTGTGCATACAACATCAACCCAATGCAGACACCAACACCCTACAGTGACAAAACTGACAATTTAATGAAGACAAAATTTACAGTCGCATACAAAAAGTAGACAGAAATCACACGCTATACACAACCAAATGGGAGAGCACACTACTCTACCCTAGAACCACACTAACCCACACTACACTACCAACTGGAGTCATACTCAAAATTATTCCTAGGACCCACCGCTGGACCACTAGGAGGAGCAGGCCGAGTGCGCGCACATGTATTCACGCCGTTTATGTTGCCCATGTTGGGCACCATGTTAGGCATGTTTCCCATCATGTTGGGCATAGTGCCCATCATGTTGGGTACCATGTTGGGCATCATGTTGGGCATGCCTGCTGCCACGGGGACTGTGCTTACTGGTAGTGTGGGGGTCATAACAACAGGAGTCATGGGTGCAGGGTTGATGACAGAAGCCACGCTGTCCACCTGGGCGGCGTGCTTGGGGAAGATGCGCTTGACAACAGCTGGCAGCAACACTTGCCACTGGAGGAATTGCCACCATTGCGATCGCTGCATGATGGCACCAATCTTGCCAGGCAGCTTCTTCAGCAGTCCATTGCTGTTGCTGTTGTTGACGACCCGTCTCCTCGGCGGTACTGTAGGACAACAACCAAGGCTATGTTGCTGCTGACGACACCAAGGGCGCAGGAGAATCAAGCTGCAACAATGCGCGCAAAGAAGAAAATTGTTGCACCAGCCTAAGCTGAAGTAACAATGCATAAACTACGCTGTGTGCGTATATGTGGATTCATATGAGAAAACAGAGAAATTGTTGCAACAGTTTAAGCTAGGACAATGCATGACTTCTGGTAATTGTGCTGATTACGTTTGCTATATGAATGCACATGTGGGTGATACGAAGATTGACATGGGTTCACAATTCCACCATCGCTTCTCCTTACCTCCCGCTCGTAGTCTCTGTGCGCGGTTGCGTTGCCGCTGTTTCTGCACCGTCGTCGCCACTTTATGCACGACAATGGCGGCCACGCCCACTTGGAGGCCAAGGGCAGCGGCGCCAACAAGGAGGCCACCCGCAGAGCCCAGTACATTGACAAGCTTCGGCCCTTTGCGGGGCTGGCGGTTAGAGTTGTTGATGTTGACCGCATCATTGTCATCCTCACGCGGGCTGGGCGCCTCCACCTCGTTGGCGCTGATGACAGACTCAGCCAACGGTACATTAATTGATTGAATACTCGTGAGCACGCGCGCCGGGAGGCGGCCAGCCTTAATCTCAGTGGTCACTTGGCTTGCGTGTCTGCAGGAGAACAATATATGAATACAGCAACTTACCACGCTGTCCGCAACCCAACACGACTAATGCTGACTTCATTCTCTGCAAAAACTTCACCACACACAAAACCACACAGAGCATCACACAACACCACATACACACGGAAGTACAACATACCGGTTAAGGGACGCGACAAGTGGCGTGTTGCCATGCTCGCGCCACTTCTTTTTGTACTCCTTGAGCCCAGGCTCCATCTTCTGCACGGCGCCCCACATGCCCGTTCGAACACCCATCTTGGCAACGTTGCGCGGGATGAGCATGTCCTCGGCGTGCACGAGGAGGCACTCCACTGCCGCATTGGGCGTCCCATCCCGACCCGCCACCGGCCTCAGCATCCACGATGAGAAGTAGTTTGTCACACGCCGCGGCGTTTTCGGCTGTAGGAATGATGCGTGTCAGCACAGTGGGACTGCATACTTGTATACGACACACACAACAACGACACACGCATGTTACGTGTACCTGAGGAGGTGGGGCGTCCGGGTGAGTAGTGCTCTTGGTAATGCAAAAGTAGGTCTGGTTGGGAGCTGTCCACTGACGCCTTCCAATGATGTAGTCGCGCGGAGCACAGAACATTGGAAACCTTCGAACCCAATGCACAATCTAAACAAACGCACCAGATCGCAAGTAAGTCAATACCTCACAGAATGGCACACACACGCAAAGACATGCATGTAAATGCACAGCATAGCCCACCAACATACCTGAGCGCCGGTGCGGTTGCACTGGTGTAGAAGGCTGTACTTGTCAAGCATGTTGTCCCACTGGGCCTGCAGGCGAAATTCATCGTCCCAGAAGAAGTCACGGAGCATCGCCACGGACGCATTCTCATACAGCGTTCGGGACACATACTGGGTCGGACCTCCATCCTATACGCACAAAACCCAACAAGTTGACAAAAGGTCCTGAATGCCAATGGTGTCATACGAGAGTTAACCCAGCTTGCAACCAAAGTTTTCAACAACAACAACAGTAGAGTATCGACATATACAACATACATATACGACATAAAATTGGCATGCAAAGCTTACCTCAGGGTCGCGGCGCCACGCTTCAAACAAAACCGTGCTAGACTTCTTGTCAAGGATGCGCTGCCAGTCGCCAACACCCCGAGCTCGCTCTTCCACTATATTGCAGAAGAACATGACATCATCTCTTGTGACAATCGTCTCGCCAGAAGGGCCATCATTTGTGTCCATTGCCTCTGATTCAGACAGAGTTTCCACAGAGACTTCTGCTTTCTGCCTTGAAGCTCGCTCTTGCGCTCGCAATCGAATAAGGTACCATAATGCTCGCGCCGCCGGCAAAGCACTCAATGCTGTAATAGCAACCAAGACACGCCTTGCGCCAAAGCCAGGAGGCGGGAATGAACCGCTAAACAACAAGCGAGGACGTCGAAGGGCGAGCAAAGCCACATGCACCCTGGTCATAAGCAAAAGAGCATGTCAAACCACTGAGTGCAAGTGAGCAGGACACAAGAGCAATAGGCGGCTTGCTACGACTTGTTGACGAGTAAACCTGTTACATTAGCTCAATATGCATCCTGACAAGCTGTGGGCATGCTCAACAGTGTCTATGTATCAACTCACTAAAGCACCAATAATTGAAGATTGTCTACAAAATGAACCCTGCATATCAGCTTATGCATAGGCTAGAATTGACAATAGTATGAAAGCAATGAGGTTAAGCTTGCAAGCTTTGGCGGCAGGCACTGAGTTGCTCACCAGCGAGGTCGCCAAGACCATCCGAGCAGAAGGCCAATAAGGACAGCAGCCCAAATAGGCACGAGCTGAGAGGCGGCGTCGGCCGCCCACTGGACGGCGGCGTCCATGCCGGCGCTCTCGCCGCCTTTGCCGGGGAACCTCGGGAAGTTGAAGGAGGGGCTTTTGGGCCACCCCTCCATGATGCCAACTCACTGCGCAACCGCGCAGGAGGCCAAAAACGCCCTCACCCCCCTCCGCAGACCACCCTCACAACCCTAACCTGCTCAGCAACCCCTTCAACGCCAAGTACTCTGCCCTCCCCGCCCTCCTCAGCTGCTCCTCAGCTACTGCTGTCAGCTGCATAGACAGCGTCCCACGTCACCGCTCGTCACACTTACAACACTCCTGGGACTGCGCCCTATGACAGCTCACACCCTGACAGTCTCGGCCACGCCGCCGGCGACAACCACAACGCCACAACCGTCCCTGCCGCCGCTGCTTGCTTATGCCTGGCTGGAGGCTACGCGTTAGTTTAACGGAGATTTCACGCGCAACGTGCGCAGCTAAGTTCGACCGCTCCGAGGGATGTTAACTGGTCTTCTGCGGCGTTCCCAGTCAAGTAACCAGGCCCCAAGCGCTGGCAGCGGTTACGAGTACGGCCAGCCCTGTGGACGTATAACGGCCGGGAGTCACGGTCTGTACCGGGGAATACGACCGAGGTCGGTTACGGCCGCGAACGCGAAACTTGAGGTTTCGCATGAGTTGCAACCGACGTGGAATTTCGCGGATTTCCGCCCCGACGCGATTTTGCGTTGAAAATTGGTGGCCCCCCAATCCGACGCGGCCCCGTCGCCGTGAACCCGGTTAGCGTGTAACCGCGGTTGATAGGGACAAGTGAGCGACTTCTAAGGTGTCACATGATGTGTGGCTCACATCATGCGCATGTCCAACACAGTTCACGTAAGATTCAGTCTCCGGGGCGAATGAAATGCCCTCAGATAAACGCCCTAACTTCACAAATTCAGTTGGCATCAGAAAGCTTACAAAGCTTTTCATGAACTATTCCACTCGTAAATATAATAACAATCTATAAAGCACAAATATCAATTGATTGTGACGTCCGGGTTTTCATGCTTGAGAGTGTAATACTTAGTGTTTTTATGCATTAACGCAATGCTGATTACATATATTACAGCAAATTATATGTTTAACTTGTAAAGTATTAACGTGACTTCATTAACGTATACGGACTTTAGAGTACTGAACCGCATTCACGCTGAGTTTGTGCAGCAGATGGGTGTTTATAATACAAAGAGCTTTAACAACGTTTGAAGCCTATGCTTCAAGGCAAAAAGATGCACATGTACAACAAGTTGATTGCGATGTCGCATAAATAGAATTTTAATATTATCTTTAATTCATGATGTTGTATGACTTCGACACGGCAATTGTTAGTGTAAAGCTGCATAGCTACATGCTTATTTAACTTATCAACACCACTGCATTGCTGCTTTTAGCTTTTCAATGAGTAAATGGCCTTGGAACATGTCAACCCAAACAGTGCTGCATGTGCAAGGGTAGTGGCATTAACTTTCATCACCATCACACCATGCGAGATCTCGAGGTCAGTGATCTTGTGTTCAGTGAATCATAAAGGCTGAAATCCTGGACCTGATGCGGGCGATATAGGCGATGCTGCTGATACTGCTGTGACGCGACGGGTCTTGTTATTGACGTGGCTGCAGCTTCTGCGTTAGATGGCAGTCTGCTTGGTTAGCTAGGTCCTTGCTGTGGTCAGGATCAAACCGAGAGAACGTCCAACACGAAATTTCGATATATCCCGCTTATCCATACTGAGGCTGATGTGGCGCGCTGGCATTTGTTCCTGCAAATCGTGCGCGCGCCTGGATCAATCATTGTGCAGATTCCGCAGCGTTTATTGTGAAATTCCCGGAAATTAGCCCCGGCAGTTCACGGGAAAGGCTGTTTTGTGGTTTGGGGGCGTTCGCCACGCGCGCCCCGCATTTCGCAGTGGAAAGTGGATAAACATGATAAGAACAAGCCTACAAAGCTGCTGCCTTCAACGCCACGGGGACCTATTGGTAGCCCCTGCAATAGGGCTGTCCTTATCCACTTTGCCCCAACAGCCAACAGCCAATGTAGTAGGTAGCACCTACTCTAACCTGCAATACAATGTGTGGACATTTTCGCTTATCATATTTTGCTGTTTTAATGCTTATGACGAATACACTGTTATATTGCAAAATTCACAACATAATAGCCGTTGTATTGCTGTCTTAATAAGGACTCATTTTCGTTTATAATATGTTGAAGTTAGCAGTGGTTCTAGCAACACGTAGACATGCCGTCATGCGTACTAAAGCAGACGGTGATAATGCCAGTAAAACGTTGTAACATGACATTTTGCGGCAATCCATTTAACTTGTAAAATCACGAGAGACATGCATAATCGCTGCATAATGTGCAAGACTATGCTGTATATATTATTGTTTGAACCAATCGCAAGGAACTTAAGCACCAGTATGAGATTGCCCAATTGAAGGAAAAACTTTTGTCCTTATTATGCTATATTTGGTTGCTTACGATAAAGTAAACAAAGTTCAACAAGCAGGACACATTAACCCCGCGCATGTGTAATGCCTATGCAGATGGCCACAAGGGCAGCAACTTGCGTTTTAAATCCGCAATGGTGGCTGTAACGGAGTGCTATCGCTATGCGGTTCCTTGCCCTTGTTTGGTTAAAAATAAGGGTCCCAACGGATAATAAACAGCCAATTGAGCCGTATTAGGGTCTTTATGGCCTTAATGTAGTGTTAGCTTATCGCTAACACTGATATCGATGTGAGACTCATGTCTCACATCGATATCAGCATGGCGGCGCTGCCTAACGCAGCGGCCGCCATAGCCAGAGCATCTTTTGCTCTGGCAGCTGCCCCGGCAGCGGCGGCGGCGGTGTGGGCCGGCGGTGTGGCTGGTGGTGGTGGTGGTGTAGGGGATTAAAGGGGGCGGTAGCCCCCCCCCCGCCCCNACCCCATGTACACAAGAGTTGTTACCTTGGACATGAGCACCATGTCTTCCACAGCATTGCCAACTCCATGGTTCAGTTTGCGGTCGAAAGCCTTGACCGTCCGCACAACACGCCCTCCACTCCTGGTCAACACACGCATCACTACATGCATCAGCACATACCCACACACAACTCCAAACACCAGCACATAGTCACATCCATCCGCTCTCTCACAACACAGACACACACACGCACCTCACTATCAACTTGGTGTATCTCAACTCCGCGTCGCGATCGTCCGAGGTGACGAAGAAACGCGTCCATGGGATTTCCTTCAACAAATCAACAATGAATTTCTCCGTTGAGTCCTCCACCTCCTGCCCATAGACGAAGTCAAGTGTCAATACAATGCCATTGGCAACGGGTGCGCATGTGTACCTGCATGTGTCAATGCTTGATGGATGGTTGTTTCCCCCCCCCCCCGCCCCCTCTTACATTTGGTATCAGATCAAGGGGAGGTAAGGGGCCTCTGGGGCGGCGGCGGCGGCGCAGAGGCGGCAGCGGCGGCACTGAACAGTCGGCGGCGGCGGCAGCAGTAGCAGCCAACGCCACCCATGTGTTAGGGTGGGTAGCGGTGTTAGTTGTTGTTGTTGTGTTGTTGTGTATAACGCTGCTGCTGGTGTAGCCTAGCTAGCCTTGCTTACTTGCTAGCCTAGCTTAACCTAGCCTAGCTTGCTATTGTGAAGGGGAGGCGGCCACTCAGGCAGCCCACCCCCGAGCATTGCATCCCAGCACATCACTTAGTAACTCACATTACTATCAATACGTGTGTGCTTGTGGGATAGCCACCGCATGGATTCGCGGGGGTGTGAAGGGTTTTATGCGCGCGCACGCATTCGCACGCGTGCTCTAACCCTTGAGGGCAGTCCGGTGGCAAAATTGGATGTCGTGACCGCCAGTCAGTGCGGTGGGGCCAACAGACTTGTTCTGTTCGGCTAAGCAAACTCCATTCACACTTGGCACTCCTCGTGTCAATTGCAATTGTGAATTAAATGGAGTTGTACAAAGTGAAAACTTTAAGCTGTTGTAGCTTGCAAAACGTCGCGTGGAAACGCGTGCGGTTTGTTTGCACGCAAGCGTCTTGTGGAGTGGTGTTGGGTAGTCCCTTCACGGGCTGTTACCCAAGTTAAAAACCTTGCAATCATCGAGAAAGAAACAACAAATATTGACACTTTTTGAGTGCACAACTCGTGTGCTTGTGCACTTGCAAACTTCTTGACGGCTTGTCTCCTTGGGCAGATGTCTTACCAAGGAGAGGAGGGTGGGATGTATCCCGTTCCTAAGGATTCATCCTATGAGCCATTAAGTGAAGCACTCGGACACGAGTGGTAGTTGCAGTGTCAGTGATGAGGAAGAAGCCAAGTCCAAGAGTGGTGAAGCTTCTTCCAACAAGTCCTTTCATGACCAATAACATATGGACGCTCAGAGCATCATCGGGGCGGCCATAGCAAAGTACGCATCAGAGCGTGAGGCTCTTCTTGCTGTACACCCCCAACTTCGCAAGGAATTGTGGGATGAGTGGGCGCAGTCAGTCCGTAACGCATATGAGACGGACTTCGCGGCACTCCCGTGCGCAAGCAAGAAGATGGTGACTCGCATGATCGAGCACGAGTTGACGCGTAATGTACCGCAACTCATGCGCACAGATGCAGCAGTGGCTGCTCTTATGGCCACTTATGACAAATCAGGCCCGTATCCAGACCAGAGGATGGCGTTCGCAGCTCTTACCTCATTGACGGTAGAGACTCAGAACCTTCTCAGCTGCTGGTGCTGAGGGTGCGTTACCAGTAAAAGGTGAAATCTAGTTGAAAGTTAAGATTGGTAGTTATCAAGCCAATTTAACTTTCGTCGTAGTACCCACTGACATAGCTAGTATGATGTGGTATTCGGCCAGATGGGCAACATCAAATGTAAACAGTAAAGAAGGGGCGTAAGCGCATCACTTTGTCTGTGCAGGGGTTGCATAGCTTAGAATGCAAGCAAACAGACCCTGCGTTACTTACGGCGCTTCAAGTGAAGCGTGCGTTTCGTAAAAACACCTGCTTTTCTAGTGCACTTAACGTCGAATGATGATGTAGTGCCTGGCAATACAGAAGGTGTGGCGAACATCATTGAAAAGTTTTTGGATGTGTTCTTTGATGAGTTGCCGGGCTTGCCCCCTTATCGAGGTGTCGGACACACAATACCTTTGATTCATGACAGTGAGCCTCCATTTCGGCCTATGTATAGGTTGAGCCCTCGTGAGAGGGGGAAATTGGAAACACAGATGAAAGAGTTATTGGAAAAGGGATTGATTGAACCAAGTCTTCACCCTTTGGCGCACCCAACTTGTTTATTATGAAGAAGAATGGGAAGTTGCGCATGTGTGTGAATACCGTGCTTTAAACGAGGTCACGGTAAAGAACAGGTACTCGTTGCTAAGGATTGTTGATGTGTGCGGACGGTAAAAGGGTGCTGGCAGACATCTTTACCGCTTCGGCCCTGGTTTTCCGCCTACTCAAGTTTTCAGTGCTCACGTGTGGGGCCTTGCTAGCCCTTAATGAGGATATTGAAACCTCAGTGGGGGGGGGGGAATGTAACGGTGTGCTACCGCTGTACGGTTCCCCGCCCTTATTTAGTTAGAGATAAGGGTCCCAACGGGTAATAAACAGCCAATTGAGCCATATTAGAGCCTTTATGGCCTGAATACAGTGTTAGCTTATTGCTAACACTGATAACGATGTGAGACTCATGTCTCACCTCGATATCAGCCGCATGGCGGCGCTGCTAAACGCAGCGGCCGCCATAGCCAGAGCATCTTTGGCTCTGGCAGCTGCCCCGGCAACGGCGGCGCGGCTGGTGGTGGTGTTGGGGTAGGGGATTAAAGGGGGCGGTAGCCCCCCCCTTCTTACATTTGNTCTTACACTACCTGCATATGTTCGATACGCGACGTGCTTCGCCGTGCCATGCATGTGTATAAGTTTTGCAGCGTGTTAATTCCAGAGTTATTTGTAGCACCTACCTTTATAATGGTGTACAACATGATGTATACAAATATGTCACTCGTACTTCTCATATACAATGGCCTAGGCTAACAGTTTATGTTAAACGGAAGTAGTTGAAGAAAATAGTCATGTGTGAGTTATTTCATGTCATGCATAAGTAAAATCAGTGCAGAGACAATGCTGCATGCAATATTGTAAGGTTCACAAGTAGATCTCACTATATTGACATATATATGACAATTGCCCAAAGTATATGAAAACAAAACGTTCATGAGCATATGACATCAAATCGAAGACTTATAAGCATTTGATTACATAGCGCAATGGTTGCATTACATTTGTCCGCTACCTGGCTAATACGGGGCTCTTGATGAAATTACAAATATTATCATTCAATGGTGATAATTATGATATCACAATTGATGTAGCTCTACGAAGCGGCTCAATTGAATGATTCATATTGCCTCATGTGCAATACATAATCAACATTGTGCGAACGAATGCAATGCGTTTTATAAATATCAATCCTCCTATAACACGTTCGTCGACAGTTACTGTTGTATGTAATTCAGCTATATCAGACACGTTTTCCATGTGTGACAGGTTTAAGGAAGAGATAAACAATCACTTTGTCATATAGCTCAGCAAGAACAATAAAGCAGAATAGCAAAATATCAAGTTTGACACAGAATTCCAAGCGCTTGAATCTCTGCACATTTATATCATATATCTGTGATCATGTATATATAATGTTTTTCATTTAAATATAATAGTTTTTTCAACTCATGGTCAATACTATAAATGGCATATTATTGTGGTAAGCTAAAGTGTGAAGAAACACATACTCGTAATGCAAACTATCGCAATAAATTCATAGGTATCCATTAAAGTAAAATACGGCCCGCTAGACTCATTTACTTACTACTTACTCATTTTTATGCAGAGAATAGAGTATGTAAATGTGTCGTTTACCAATGGAAATGAGCAAAAGAGCTTAATTCTCAATATAACCATTGATCTAAAGTAAACCGTTAAAGCAACACATAACCATAATGCAAATTAATACAAAAAAACAAACACAAAAGATACGTGATAATTGGGTTAAAATACGGCATGCTAGACCTATTCACTCATACGCAAAGGATTGAGTATTTGGATATGTCTTTCACTAGTAGAAGTGAGCACATGAGCATCATTTTTAACATATAACCGTTGATCTACCAATGATTGCATGTGTAGTATCATATGACATGTTTAGGCTTCACCAAAACTACCAGACATACAAATCTTTGCAAAACATTCACGCTCGTAACACTATATCACAATAAGATGCTCGAACCCATATAATTGATACACATGATACATTATGCAACCATACTTGCGATAGTTGTTCAATATGTTGCAACCAATTAGCATATTTACTCGTTCATTGTGCCCCCCTTCCAACATGATGCCCCCCCAAATTTATTGGGGGGGTACTCTATTCGGAAGGGGGCATTGTAATAGACGATGATTACGCTGACTAACCGTATCCGGCTGCATGTAACGTAATTAGACCTGCGTCATTTCGTGGGTTGAGACCTGGACTTTCTGTTACTTCCGCTCGAAAAGGGAAGCTTCTCGAAGATGAAGTTTCACACTTTTAAGCTTATATATGTCGCGTGCCTTCCGGTGGTGCCTTAATTGATCATCATAGCACAGAAGTTCATGGAAATGTGTCATATAAGCAGTCAACATGCATGTCATACTTTAACATAAGCATATTATATGATCACTATTAACACATACATCATCTTATATGTATATATAAGTATCTCACTTGTATAATAATGATTCAACGATGTCAAGCTTGAGCCTTCTAGTGGTTAGCCCACCAAGGCTTTCATTAATGCACGGAAAGTTCCGTAACCAGTCCTTCCGCTAACGGAAGGGAAAGACTGGTTGTGAGCGCTTTTCACAACATTTCGAAAGCTTTCGTAAGGGAAATTGACTTCCGCTCGGGGAAGGGCACAGGTTTAAAGATAATCCTACACGGAAACTGCGTAACATGACCATGACTCTATGTGTAACTTAATGCATCCAATGAGTAACCCTGCAGAGGGGCACTGAATACGAGAAGGGATATATATATTTATACGGCCTAACAGTGTGCCCCTCTTACAATCCATGGGGGTAATAGTAACAAGGGGGGCACTTAGAACGGGTAAATATGGTATATGAGCTCATGCAAGGTTTCGCATATATATACGAGGCCGGCCCCTCTCCTCTTAAATACTCCTACAAACTACTAGAATTGGCGCATATATGACACACCGTTACAATCCACAACATTGACTTATTTCCATTCAACCTATCTGCACACATACACAAGTTTACAACTACACATGACACACACAGTCTAACAGCGCAACTGTCATCAACCTTCCACCCCATACATCAGCCTATCGATTACTATCTTGCCATTTGACGCTTACGAAGAAACTCCTTTTCTCTTCGTTGCGCAAGTGATGTTCTTGTGTCAGGTCCAATCCTGTCCCGAACCTGCTCCAACCACATATCTCGTGCCTCATATGGAAACGCGAGCTCGTACAGGAAAGGCACATTGACATTGTCAGGACCGTGCGCGAACTGGCGGGTGTTATCAGGCAAAAGGTTCAGCAACGGCACCCTCCCTATGACCATGGAATTGGCTGAGTACGAAGATATCTTTGCGCTCTGCAGAATACCGGCACACTGGGAAGACAACAGTGTCATGTTAGTGCATTTCGACATGTAAGCATGAGCATAAGCGTAGTGTCCTTCATTGCGTGGCCGACATCAGGTACATGCGTGTGTAGTAGCGTGCAAGAACATGTGTGTCTGTGTATGTGTGCGCGTGCGTGTGGACAACCCCTGCGTCTGCATATGTCTGTGTGAGCCTGTATGTCTGCACATGCAAGTGCAGAGGCATGAGTGTGCGTGCCTGTGCGTTGGTGTGTATGTGTTTGCATGTGCAAGCGTGCATATGTCAGTGTCTGCGTGTCTGCGTATTTATGTGTCTGTGCGCGACCCCATGTACACAAGAGTTGTTACCTTGGACATGAGCACCATGTCTTCCACAGCATTGCCAACTCCATGGTTCAGTTTGCGGTCGAAAGCCTTGACCGTCCGCACAACACGCCCTCCACTCCTGGTCAACACACGCATCACTACATGCATCAGCACATACCCACACACAACTCCAAACACCAGCACATAGTCACATCCATCCGCTCTCTCACAACACAGACACACACACGCACCTCACTATCAACTTGGTGTATCTCAACTCCGCGTCGCGATCGTCCGAGGTGACGAAGAAACGCGTCCATGGGATTTCCTTCAACAAATCAACAATGAATTTCTCCGTTGAGTCCTCCACCTCCTGCCCATAGACGAAGTCAAGTGTCAATACAATGCCATTGGCAACGGGTGCGCATGTGTACCTGCATGTGTCAATGCTTGATGGATGGTTGTTTGTGCATGTGTGCGTGTGTGTGCATGTAGGCGCGTGCGGGAGTGAGTGTGACTGTGCGTGCCTGTGTGCTTGTGCGTACTGGTCTGAAACTGTGTACACATGTGCGTGTGCTCGCGCACCTGCACACACATTCACGCACAGGTCCATGGTATAATTGCGTTTGTGTCTGTGCGCATCGCAACTGTATCACTCACACACACTTCCCCCCTCCTCTCACCTGCAACTGATGAAACGACAGCTCCACGCTCCTCTCCGCCCACGTCTCATTCACATTCCTCACTTTGTCTCCCCTCCTCACGTGCAGCGCCACACTCCCCTTCAGCACCTCCTTCATCCCCTCCACCTTCTTCTCCACCTCGTCTCTGAGCTGCAGTCTGGACGCCAGCATGAGGTAGGTGGCCTTGGTTTGCGAGAGGGAGATGCGTTGCTTGTAGAGGTGTTGGGATTGGTAGAGGCGCTCGGGTAAGGCGCGGCCGGAGGCGGAGGAGGAAGAGAGAGGGAGGAGGGAGAGGGGGGAGAGAGGGTCTAAGACGCCGAGTCGGGACTGTGAGGAGGGAGAGAGAGTGAGTGAGTGAGGGGGGATACATGTGGGTATGTGGACGTGTGCGTGAGTGTGATGCGCACACGCGGGGATACGCGTATACGCGCACGTGCAGGCATGCACCCACACGTGCACGCACACATGCACACACACATGTACACGTCCGTGTACATGTATCTGTGCGCACTTGCATGTGTACACTCAGAGACACACACACACGCGAGTTAGCATACGCTAGTATGATGAGCATCATCTCACGACTCCTTACATAGAACGCTTCCGTGTCGTTTGCTGAGACCACCGTCATCCCCCTTTCCCCCGACCCCGCGAACATGCTCTCCCAGGGCGGGAAGCGGAACCCGCGCGTCAACCAAGGGACCAGGGACGGGCGGCAAAGGGACCAGGAGACGGTCCAGGCGCCGAACTGCCGGGGGGCGAGAGAGGGTGAGTGGATGAGTGTGAATGTGTGGGTGAGTGTGAGGAGGGG
>RHPI01002368.1:972830-988452 GCA_009103225.1 Chlorokybus atmophyticus
CCCCCCCCCCCCCCCCCTTTTCATTTTTGTGAGGCCTACCATACGGAAATGAACTGTTTGACGCGTGTCCCATGTCGAGCATTCAATATGTATTGCATGACCTTGCTGCCACAGCAGTAGGGTCAATGGGCTGCATTAATCGATAGGCAGTTTTAGCGTGGAACATGTAATAAATAAATAATTCATTTTGCCTTCGCGATCATCATTTTATAATGAACAGTTTGTAGCCGTACCGTAGTAACGGGGGGGGGGGGGCATTGTGATCCGAAAATGTGGCGAGGTTTGTGCATGAACGAAATGAATAAAGCCACACACACACTTTTCACACACCCTTCGTGAATGACATTGTATGATGTGCATGCGGCATATGTGGCATACTTCACAACCACTACCACATAATATTAACACTATATCATCACATGTACTAGCTACCCATGCCTACTACAACGCCGCCTATACACCGCACAGACCACACACAGATCCACAAGCCATCACCAGCACAATCCAATCAAGCACAAGCTGGCATACTTTCGTTGTAAACTTTACAAACTCAGTACTACAATAGTAGTTAATTGTACCGCCGTCTATACAAAAAACAGACCACACACAGATCCACAAGCCAGCACCAGCACGTTCAACCAAACGCCAGCTGGCATACTTTCGTTGTACACTTCACAAACTCAGTACTACAATAGTAAGCAATTGTACTAAGCCAAATAGAGAAAAAATCGACATCAGCGAAGTTCCCACGCCGGGACTTGAACCCGGGTCTCGCGGGTGAGAGCCGCGTATCCTGACCAACTAGACTACGTGGGATGTCATGTTTATATGTGTCTTAAGTAACTTGTATAGATAAATAAACATATATAGATATATTTTAGCAACGGCTTGCTTGAGGGCTTTCATGGGTTTTGAGCGCTGCTTGGATATGGACACGTGTGTGCGCCATGACTCAGAGCCTGTAGCTTTCGGAAGGCATTGACTGCCACTGCGATCACCATCAAGCACACATCCAAGTGTAAGTGTGGCATCCAGGTTTTGTGTTACCCATTGATAGCAACCAGGCTGTAGTCGAGAACAGGTAATAGCAAGCCATGCATCATCGCGTTGTGACACGCATGTGATGGCTCGATTGGGAGAATGTTGCGATGGTGTTTATGCCCCCCTTCCCCGGGGCGCACATGTTGTTTTTTATTGACAACTCATATCGGTTACAAGAGGGTCCGGGTTCTGTCCATGCCTAACACATTCAGCAGGTAACCAAAACACAGGACGCAACTCAACGCCTACATAGAGTCCGTAGCGCCAGCAAGCACGACATCCTCCTCCGCCATTGGTGGCACCATTTGCAGCAGCGCATATGTACACTTTTTAACCTTCACATCCCAACGCATTGGCGGCATGTCGCACTCATGTTCACTAACACGAATGCTGCTTGTAACCAACACACACTTCACAATTGAAATGGTGCAACAAATGATACGTATCAGTACTTGAAACTTGGAAAATGTTTGACACAAGGTGTCTCATTGCTTCTATTATCAAAGGCAACAAGCAATAGAAGTTGCCTAACACAAATATTGCATCTGAGTTTTGATCCTCTAGGGACAAGCTTGCCGATGAACATGATTACAGTCCTAACTGGAGTATTTCACCCTCCACAGGCAAGCTTACCTTCGGAGGGTTAAAACATGGATACTACTACACTACAAACACTAGAAAAGTGTACTTGAATTTCTAACCCTCCAGACGCAGAGGCAAAGTTGCCCCTGGGCAAGGTTAAATCAATTACGACACAATGTACAACAACAGGATGTCCGTGAGACCAGAGCCTCTGTCTATGCTCTGCAGGCAAATATGTTGAACTTCTCGGCAGCACGAGTGGCGTTGATCATGCCGTAGCCCTGCAACAAGCACAGTATGGGTGAGGTCAGCACCCATTGAGAGACCGGCACACAACTACCAACACCAGACAGATGATGTGCGTGCGTGCAAGCATGCGTGGCAGTGATTAACCAATCTGTTGAGGACAATACGCACCGTTGCGTAATCGAAGCCGCGGTCAAATTTGGAGGTTCTTGGGTCATCCTGCAGCAGTGGTGAAACAGTGAGTGGGTGGGTGTGCCAGGAGCTAACCATGCACGCGTATGCAATGCGGACGGAACGCAAGGCACCCGCCAGAAACAGTTGTCGGTTCACTCAGGCGTATGCTCAAGGGCACCCCAAGTTCGCTGCAGATTGCAACCAAGCCAAGAGTTCTACATGCTGTTGCACGCTGCCAGTGTCTTGCACACGTAAGTGTAGATTGCTCTTCAACACATAACACACACGAACACGCACATGCTAACGAAAACACAAATACAAATGCACGTACCATGTCCTCCGCAGTGGAATACAGTGCGGAGACAACTGCGTCTACAGTGAGGCCACGCGGGGACGTGCCAAACAGCAGTGCCGCCACGGCTGCAGCGTTCGGAGCCGCCGCACTCGTTCCCAAAAACTCTGGTCGTTTGTCACCATTGGTGTCGGCACCCGAAGCCGGAAAGAAGGTTGTGTCGATCTGAGCAGGGTAGAGGATGCAATGAGTGAGTCGGCAAGCAATATGTTCGCATTGCTATGTGTGCTGAAGGAACATAGGGGTACACGCATGCGGATGGACGCCACCCAACCCAACCCACCCCGTCGGGTGCCATGATGAGGTTCTTGACCAATCGCTGCTTTGGTAGGCGCCTGCCAGCATCTGCAGGGCAGTAGATGGCGCTCACGGTCAGTCAATGACAGCAAACCTTGTGTGGCAATGGCTTGTCGGATAGAAAGCCTTTGCCATGGCAGTGCAATACACCTCACCCGTGAACAGCACAGGTGTGCCGACTGGCGACGAGAAGTATTCTCGCTTGGAGGTCTTTCCTGTGTACGCCCTGCATGCACAGCCAACACATTGACACACACTTTGACCACATACCCATCAAGCGATGACAACATAATCAACATGCATACCGTGCTGCTTGGTAGTTGACCGCACCAACAGCCACGCTCCCTGTTGTGGCCGGGTGGCCATAGCAAGTGGCCGAGTTGGTGATGAACTCGACAGGGCCAGACTGTAGTCCAGCAGAGTCAACGACGTACTTGAGAATCTTAGGCTTGACTCCCGCCACCCACTCTGCAACAGACAGACAGACACGCATGCGAGCATAAGCATCAATCTCATGATGACACAGCATGATAGGCTGCTGCTACTCACCGATGGTGATGGGCGCAATCTGGGGTTGTTTGGCATTGTTGTTCACGACCAATATCTCAAACGCGTCGCCGCCGATGTTGCGGGTTGTGGCGGGATTCACAACTTGCAGCGACTTGTCGTTTTTGGGGATTTGGACGTGCATGTCGACATCAGTGCGGCAACCCTTTCCGCCGCTTACGGAGTAAAAGGGTTGATCCCTGTTGTGTGACAGCACAAGCCAAGCGGTCTTAGTTTCGCTGCCTCTGCGTGCGTACATGCATGTGTATGTCCGTGTGTGACTCAACATCTCAACATAAGCCTTCAAGCTCGCAGCTGCAGGCCAGGAGGGTTGTGGCTAAAGGTATGATACATGCATATGCCGCCTACCAGTTGAGGGCAATGATGGTTACGCCTGGGCCGAATTGGAAACGCTGGCTGGTAATTTTTTGCGAGCCGCGCACGCCAAAGCGATGACGCTTGCTGCCCCGGATAACACCCCCGACACCACTGTCCACAAAGTCTGATGCCACAAAACACACGTACGTGAGCACAAACAAACATTGTGCCTATGTGGACGCTGTGTCCGACTGTGCATGTAGAGAATCAGCCATGCACACACATATACCTGCGCGGTACGAGAGGAAGGCACCGTTACCTGCCAGCAGCGAAACCATTTAGTACATAACTCGCAACCAAATGTCAACGTAAACGCAAACAGCAAGTGAACTTACCAGATGAAGAGAAGTATGCCACGCCACGCGAACGGACCCGGTTGACGGACTGCGCAATGATCCCGTTCTGCGTGCACAAGTGTATTACACATCAGCTTTGGCTTGACAGCGTCGTTCGTGGCTTGCAGTAGCCGGCTTGACACAAAATCTCAGCAACACTCTCAGCAGCACTAGGGTCACGGCTGGTGCAGCCTATACGCATACGCAATACCTGTTCTATACAAGAATCATACATACACTTTACCTGGAACATGGGCTCGGCTCTGTAGAGCACATCGTCTACTATGACACGGCATCCAGCGTTCGCCAAGCTGCGGTTTGCACGACCATGTGGTCAGTAAACTGCGCTAAGCTCATGAGCACTCCATGGTGCATTACAACAGCATCAGCGTGCGAGCACACTCACGCTTGAATGCCATGCGCGAAGTCGGCCTCGCCGCTGGACACTGCGTAAAAGGCGAGCTTCGCGTTGGGGGCGACGGCATGCACCAGTTGCAGCATGGCGCGGCCTTCATCAGTGCCTTGATCTGTATGTTGCACAAGTTAAGAATAGCAGCACCACATGTCGCCTCACTGATGTCCATCACTCACCGTAGTCAGACAACACCTGCACACCCTTAGGAAGCGCATTCGCTGCTATGTCGTTATAGTATCCACCGAGACTATGGTGTCGCCCCACATACGAAAAGTCATCCTCAGACACATTCAACGGGCGCACTCCTAATACATGACCAAAGCGGTATGCTGTGTTGCATACAGTCCAGTAGCGCAGCACATGTGCGCAAGAGGCAAGAGTCCAAACAAACAGTACAAAGCTAAAAGCTGCGACCTGTTGAACGAGTCCGACATCACACCCACTTTGACTGGGCGCCTCCAGCTGCCTTGCAACCTGAGCGACACGGACATCGCCCGGGAGCCTTGTCTGCTTTGCTGTACGTGATTGAGCGAGCAAGCGTGTGAGCATACTGGACACCCTATCGCGAATGCAACACCAGCGTGTACATATAATTAAAGCCCACTACCCACAAGTCGCATAACTTTTTTGCGAACCTGGTTGAATGTGACCATACTCTCGTGTATGTGGTGCAGGCTTTTGCAATTGTCCAGCTGGCAGAAGAAGAGGGTTAGAGGTGAGGTGAGTGCGAAACATGTTGCGAGTTGGTTGTTGTGGCTGTAATGAGCGGGCACAGACAAGCTTGGCTGGGTTGTCTTTTCGCACCTGCCCAAGTGCTTTGACGGGCAGCCAGCCAGAAACAACTCGCCCATACGATATAATATGCTCTCCCCCAAGACTGACCAACTCGGTGGCAAGATCCTCAGCAGAACAGCCTTCCACAGCAGCTGCACACGCAGCCGCACGCAAGGCATGATGCAACAGCATGAGACAAGCATACCAAGGCGACTTGAAACAAGCCATGCAACAACAGATCAAGTATGTTGGAGGGTTGAGGCCATGCAAATACCAGCGGAGAAGCGCACAAGATTGCCGCGCACGTGTGAACTCAGGGCGGCTGCAGTGGCGCCCAAATGCTGCTGGTCACCATCTGTACTGTGCCTAGCATGGAGCGCCTGCAGGCCTGCGCTCACGGAGGGTTGCGCCGCTGCCTGGGCGGCCGCTACGCCCAGCAGCGTCAAGACCAACCACGCCGCAGCCGCAGAAGCTGGCGCCATGCTGCTGGCTGCTGCTGGACAAACACACAGAAGAAGGAAATTGGGCAGAGTGAGCATAAACACAGCCTGTGGGAGAGCAAGCCAGTAACTACAGCCAACCAATGCATGCATGTGTAGACAGCCATAGCCATGGCTATCGGCAGTGCAAATCACCTGGCCTCTGGCGGCGGCGACAGCGGCAGCAACTGGCAAGCTGACGCTGATGGCGAAGCTGACGCTGATGGTGAAGCTGAAACGCTGATGAGTTAAGCCGGCAAGCAGCGAGCGACTTGGCAAGCACAGCACGGCAGATCTGCGATGCCCAGCGTGCCATGCAAACCACCATCATGATTGCAAGGCAGCGTCTGCTCTCAGATGCCGCATGCATGCACACGTGCACTTCAGTCTGGCATGTCACATGCGTTTGATCAAGTTGTCACGTGTCATTACATCATTCGTAAGCTCTAGCCCTTAAAGAAGTTTACAGCTGGCTTGGTGGTTGGCCGGATGGCATTGCAATGCATGACGAAGAATGCATTTCTATCTGATGGTATATGTTACTACTTTGCCCACTTCCACTTTGCATGCCTGAGCAATTGTTGAAGTTAAAGACTTGCGATAAATCAAGATAGTTGCCATGATGCGTAAAGCAAGAGTGTTGTAGTTATAAAGTTCATCTGAATGTAAGCAGCTGTGTTTGCACCATTTGCCCATATATGTGTTGGTAACCCTTATGTTATGCTGCACCCAAGCTATGAGCTGCTTCAACAGATAACATGGCAGGAAAGCCAAGCTAGATTTTTGATGTTTGAGTTATGTATATCATGTGTCAAGATGGGGAGAGCATCAACATCATCTTACATACGAGCATAAAGGTACCTCTATAAAGCCCCCTTCTGAAATTTAACTTGCAGCATCTGTTAGCATCAGGGGGGGGTTATTATAACGGAATTACCGACAAATTCTATCACTTGTATTGAAAAGCAGCAGAACAGAGTTACATGTCAAAAATCTGCTTTGAAATGCTAATTTCAGCAAGAATAGTATAATGGTGACGGATTTGCGGATGAGGTAAAAGTTGTCCTCACTACCGTTGTTGGTAATGCAGTGTTCAAGCTATATATCACATGTTATAAGCTCGTCGCTTGATGTGTGATTACAAATGACTCACTGCATGTGGCAATTATCACACCGTGTGCCATATAATACATGTGCATCTTGAGTAGTTATAGCAAGCGCGTATTTATTCAGCCGTAACGAGCGGTGCGGCTGATTGGGCGGGGCGACCGGCATTAGAGCATACGCAAACCTCACCCCGAGGGCATACGCAAACCTCACCCCGAGGGCATCACATGCGGCACCCGCGACTGCCGGGCTGCGCGGCCCGCATGCCGCTCATTGGCTAGGCGGCGTGTATCAACTATCAGCCATTCGATCTGTTAATCTCGACCGTCCAAAGTACATCCCCACTTCATGCAACTGCTCAAAATATATGCGAATAAATATCAATAATCAGCACAACGTGCACGAGGCACATGCCGGCATATTGTTGCATATGGCCCATATGATTTCAGATGTAGCACACTTATTCAAGGTGGCAAAGCAATATCTCTGATGTGTTGCAACATGAGGCACATATGTTGCGATATGAATACATATGCTGTAATATGGTGCAATATGGTGCAATTTGGTTAGCAACCTGCAGTTAAGTGTTTCAAAACTTAACATTCACGATGTGTTCACGCCACGGTACGTGCTGCGATACTCAGTAAGTGATGCCGAGGTTACAACCACCACAATAATGCTAACCGGAATTACCTTGACGTTAAAATTTAACCAAACAAAAAATTGCACCGTTAGGCCATCATTTGGTCACGCATGAGATTGATGCAATGGGATCGCAACGGTGACAACAGCCGTTGCTGCAAAAGGCAGCGAAATGGCCAATCATTGCAAAAATGCGTAAAAGATGCTGGAAAATATCTCAGCGGCAACTGCTAACCAAAGGCGACCCAAAATTGCTAGGGACTCGGTGCAACTGCAGCACAGTTAATAGTTGAAATGGCCGCGTTTTTGGCGGTACGAGGTCGAGGCAGGCCCCATACCCAAGGACATGCCGCCACTACTCATCCTCGTTCCAACCAATCCACACTAGTATATAACGCTAATTGATTACATGCTATAGTTACTGCGTCATCAAATATGGACAACAGCCGAATAAGGTTGTACACATGTTGAATATCACAACCCACGCTACAAGCTTTGTATTTGTTGCAAATCCACTCCAGAACGCCAGAATCTGGGGTTGTGTCTTATGTTATTGGTTTGTTTTCATATACAAATCACAACCAAAACAATAAAAGCCATTAATGCCTTATAAAAGCATAAGTAGAGTAAACTTAATTGATATCATGCTCTTAATTTGTGTTTGTTGATTTGTTTCTGTTAGAATGCCTAGCTCCGGACCTTAATTTGATACGACGGAGTCCTTCTGGGGACTTCATCAGTTCTATTATAGACTACTAAGTACTTTTACTACTAAGTCGTACTGCTAAGTCTTCTATTCTCATGAAGTGGCTTTCAGCCGACAGAAAGCGAATCAACGACCAGCGCCAGTTCGGTCACTTGCAGCGAGGTCACCCGAAAGTGAACTCGACTGTCCATGCCGCGTCGGTCGTGGGGCAAGGAACGAAACCCAGCCCCGTCGCTCTCTCGCGGTCGAAGCACCATTACCAAGTCGGCTACCCCCCTTTGCGATAATTGCATGTTTGATTGTCATGTAAGGTTGCCCTTACGAAATTGTGTTGTATTGAGATTATGCGTTAGGCTACGAACAAATGTAACGACAACAAAGTCAACACAATTTTGCATCATATTCAATATCATACCCGTATTGCGCTATCATAGGTTGTATTAAATTTGGTTAAATCAATTATATTATGAATGTATATTAATGTCATGCAAGCAAGCTTCGACTGCGGGGTTTGTCTTGCAGAGGGAGTGTAGCGTACAGCGGTGGCCACGCTAAGAGGTTAACACAAGAATGCATTAGAAAGACAGAGCACCCAAGGGCAAGATGATAGCAGGGAAAAGGTATTCAGCAAGGAACTTCGGGCAACCACTCTTACAAATCCAACTCTCATATAAGGCAGCATGCATGCATGCGGTTCACCTAGACTGATGGTGATGTTCGAAAGTGTTGACAGGAACGCCGTCGCTTCCGCGCCAATCCGCTTATTTGCAACTTACTACTGACTGATTCCTTAAGGTTTGCTTCAGGAAGCTGTCGATGTCGGCCGCCGTCACAACTCTCGTTTCTCATTGGCTGACACCTAAGGAGGTGTCGACGGGTCTTGTCACGCTGTACATGCCACTTGTGACTGGTTGAACCGATTCTGATGCTGGTGGGGGCGCACAAGGGGTGCAAGGGGGAAGTGCCGAGGGTCAACGCCGTGTGACAGCTAGCGTGCAAGCAAGCCTCGACTGCGCGGTTTGTCTCGCGGAGGGAGTGCGTACAGTGGGGGGCACAAGTGAAGAATAGGTAGCGCTGCCGTACAGCTTGTGAAGGGGGTAAGTAAAGAGCTTGGGAGATGCGGTAATTGGTGATGAGGTGGTAGGCGCAGGGGACAGTGGTAAGGGGAAAACAAAGTGTGTAGTTTTCATATGCTTGGTACGAGGTTGTAGTCACTCAACAAGCTTCCCCTCTCGCCTGATGATCATTGGCGTCCCCGCAATGAGCTTGGCTCTTGTGACAGCGCCATGGCTGGCTGACAAAGGAAGATGCCACATTGGGATCGATGGCAGCAGACGTAACACCGAGCCTACAAGCCTCATGGCAATATTTCCAGCAGGTGTCGCACTCTTTTAAAGGGCGACGATCCGAAGCGCAGCCGGTGCACAGCATGGTCCGAACCTGTTGGCGAGGTCTGGCGAGACCTTCAACATACGGGAGGTGACAAGGGAAGCAGTTCCGCACATGGTCCACTTTAATGTTACCGGAAGGACGGAGTGCCTTGTGCGCGCACTTGTACCACCTTGTATACGGAACCGTAGTTTGCAGGGTCAAGAGTATTGGTAGACTGCTTCTTGCGGTAGACGTAGTCTCCAATGTAAAACTTGAAAGTTTGTGTCATATAGCCCTTGCTGCGTACGTTGTCGTGTGTGTGTGTGTGTGTGTGTGTAGCGCCGCTTGTCTCTCTGTTGCGCAGTCTTGAGGTTTGCGAGAGTCCTGCGCACGGACGCCTTAAGTTTTGTAGCGCGGGCTGTCAACACCTCCATCATGTGGGTAGATATGTTGATTAGGTCTTCCACCGCTTGCATGGCGGATGCAAAAAGGCATCAGTAATTCCCTCCCAAACACACATGGGGAAGTATGGGCTGAAGGAATGCAAGGCTGCTTGCCTTGTGCAGCGATTCCCGAGCGCGAGCCAGGGCATAAAATCATCCACTCTTCATGTCGGTGGGTAACATAGTAGCGACGAAGGACTTTTTTGACTAGCCGCACCATCCACTCTGCAAGGCCGCCAGCATGCGCATGCGCATGATCACAGCATGCTTGCGAGGCGTGTCACCGTCGTATCGTGCGACAGTGGCATCCACCATGTCTGGGTTGGGATTGAACTCAGGCCATCAGCATCGGTGTTTACGATGCCTGGGTTGTGGGTGATGGTGAAGTTGTATTCATGTAGCAGCAAAGCCGGTAAGTTTGTGGCTAATGAGAAGCCACTGCAGTGGCTAATGGTCTTTGACAAATTTGAACTGGTAGATAAAGAGGATTGCCGGAAAAAATGGTTGGCTTAAACAGCTGCAAGTTGCTCGTTCATAGCTGCTATAGTTGGCTTTCGCAGCGTTATTGATGCGACTGGCGTAAGCAATGACTTGTTCTTTGCCCTCGTTGTTCTTCTGGCAAAGCACCGCACCCAGCCCAAGCCGCGTCCATTCCGTATGGAGGATGAAGGGCTTGCTGTAGTCAAGGCGCGCTAGGATAGGAGCCAATCTTAGGCGGCTCTTTGATGCCTCAAAGGCTTGCTGCTCGGCTTCTCCCCAATGCCAAGTGATGGCTTCTTCAGCAGGTCGTTGAGGGGTTTGGCCAACCTGGAGACATTAAGGACAAACCGCCGGTAGTAGCCGGCAAGATCAAGGAAGGCACGAAGGCGCGAGATGTCTGTGGGCGGTGGCACCTTCAGCAACGTTAACGCATCCACCTTTGCCTGCTGCATCATCCCCGTTGGGAACAATGAGGTGGCCGAGGTATGAAATCATGTCGGCAAGAAGGTACCCTTCTCAGGGTGTGCCGTAGGCCTGTGCTCCTTTAGTTGGTGCAACACCTTCATGATGTGCTGCAAATGGGCTTTAGCGGTATAGCTAAAAATGAGGATGTCATCGATGTAGCACATGAAGTTGTTTAACCCATGGAGGGTTCTATCCATCCCGCTTTCAAAGACAGCAGGTGCGTTCTTCAATCCAAAAGGCATGACCTTCCACTGATACAGTGTCCAACTGCCCCAAAATTTAGTCTTGCCCTTGTCCTCCGCCTTGGTGCCGATCAAATGAAACATATAGCGCATGTTCAACACCGAGGAGTACTTACAGGGGTACATGCGGTGACGGAACAATACCGTGTGATTGTTAAGATTCATGTACTCTCCACACATGCGCCACTGTGTCCACTGTCCTTGCTCATTCTTTATGTAGGGCATAACGGTGGCGGCTGCGTACTGGGTGCTGGGAGTTGCCTCCTCGACTAGTCATGCATCCAACAGCTTGATGCAATTGGTTTCAACTAGCTTTGTCTCGACCTTGGCCAACGGGTGCTGCTTGTGGAAAATGGGCCCAAGGGTGTCCAAGTCCATAGTGAACTCGTGAAAGTTGCACGTGCCCAAATCTTTGAGGGAGTGAGCAAACTGTGTCTAATGGTCTTTTAAAAGGGACTTCAACTTGTTCTCGACATTACCGGAGGCCATGCAACCGATGCACCACCCTTCCTGCTGAGGTTCGTCGCTGTGAGAAATGTCAAGTGCTTCCTCAAGTGTTTCAAGCTCAACGCCGTGAACAGCCATAGAGACGAGGATGGGTCCCTAATTTCAGCGGGTTCCCCCCTTAGCGGATGGCTCGGGGTGGTGACCTTGCAAGTAGCTGTGTTCAAGGGCCAAGCACGTCTTTTATAACATAATCATAGCTTCTGGTGCATGGCGCAACCAGGTAACTCTAGATAATCTCTTTCCGCCAGCTTGGGTGCATGGGTGATAGCTCCGGGCCAAAAGTCCATGGGTAACTCGGAACCTCAGTGACCAGAGGTTCGCGAAGGCAGTTGAAATTGCTATCTCAAACCATACCAATGTTGCCTTTGCGAAAGGAATGTGAGCCAAGGTAGGCCACAAATGTTGGCAAGACAGCCATAAGATGTCCCACCTTGTTGCATTGTTGGAAGTGTTTATAGTTCGGCCGAGTGACTGGTTGAGGTGTAGTTTCGGCAGCCAAGATGTTTTATACTAACAAGCCAGGGGGCCTAACGGGCAGAAGCTGTACCATTGCCAAGTCTGTCACATTGGCAGGCTCGTCCATTTGCCTCACAAGCGATGCGCACGTGAGCCGTGGGCGGCAGCGTCAACAACAACAGGTGTGCCGAGCATGGTACAGACTTGTTCATAGTTGATGCATACGCTGCTACGCCGGCCATCTTGAGCGCATACTTTTTCAAGAATATATACAAGGGGTCGGTCAGGTTGCTATTGCTGAAGTGTACGGATGATGCGGACTATCTCCATAAACAGCTTAAATCGTGGAATGCAAGCAAAGTGCCTTGGCGGCTCGTGTGTGTTTTTGCGATGCGCACGCGAGCCGTGGGCGGCAGCGTCAACAACAACAGGTGTGCCGAGCATGGTACAGACTTGTTCATAGTTGATGCATACGCTGCTACGCCGGCCATCCTGAGCGCATACTTTTTCAAGAATATATACAAGGGGTCGGTCAGGTTGCTATTGCTAAAAAGTACGGATGATGCGGACTATGTCCATAAACAGCTTAAATCGTGGAATGCAAGCAAAGTGCCTTGGCGGCTCGTGTGTGTCATTGACATTCCCATCCCACAATGACGAGGTCGACACCTTTTAGTGACAGAAGGTGTTCCCCCATGATAAGGTGGATGTCCTGAGGCAAGGCGCGAAAGCTGCCTGCAGTTGCAAACGTTTCCAGCAGTGGCAACCTACTGCGCATCTGAAGCAGGTAGTGACACACAGCTGTTTGTGCTTGCTGGCTTGGGTTAGTAGTAGAAGTACTTGCTGATTGGTATGCCTGCACTTAGCACTGATGCCAAGCCACTTCCCACTCCTCAAATCAATTTCAAATTAGTATTGCCGTTGCGGCGTCACCGTGACGTCAACCGCACGGTAGACAAGTTCAGCTGACGCAGAGGGTCGCCGGGCACAGGTGGCGACGTAGCTAGATATAGTAGCCACGTGCTGCAATTACCTGAGCGAGTTGACGGAAAAGTGCAGGGTCTTGCTTGGCTACTTTACAAGGAGCCTTAATGAACGGAGTGTATGCCTTACCACGTACTCCACAGCGTGGGTCGCTTAATGTGGACAAAGCGGTAGCAACTCCTGCCTGTGCGGCTTGCACAACTCCTGTTGAGGACATGTGCGACAATGTCATCGCCACATCTGTATGAATAAATACCTCTCCCCCCAAGCTAACAACAACGAACCAATTGGCAGTGTTGGTCAAGCTGACTCAAGCTACCTTAATGTGTGGCTAACTCTCACGAAGGTGTACATTGACAATTGAATACGTGCGCAGCGAAGGCCCACTATCAGACCTGTGCATATAAGGAGATTCCCTCCCCCCCCCCTCCCCCCCCCTGCTGTAACATGCATAACACTTACGAATGACGGTGCGTGGCTGTAACGGGAAGGTACAATAGATTACTACAAATCGATCATAGAAGCACCAAGTCGTTCATGGTCGAGTGGGCTGTGACATTGGTCATCGGAGCTTGAGACCCGGGTTCAATTCCTGCCGTGCACACGAATTCCGTGGTCGTTGTTTCTCGATCCAGTAATGTCATAAATGGTCACTTCATAAGTGCCATCATCGATGGGTCGCGACTTGCCTTATGGCAGTCGTGCCGACGTTCAATTGGCGCGGCAAGACGCGAATTGCCTGTCGCGATGCGACCTGTGGCGCTGGCAGCGGCGCACTATGCGCGCGTCGACCGGTATGGGCCTAAATTGGCCGGTCGTTGGCTGTGGGGCCGGTGACCGACCCTGACAAACCCCTGGGATGATTCCCCAGCTGAGCGTGGGCAGCTGCCGAGGACATCAACGTTTTTAGTGGGGGGGAATGTAATGGGAAGGTACATTAGATTACCACAAATCGATCATGAAAGCACCAAGTCTTTTATGGTCGAGTGGGCTGACAGTGGCGCCTAAGGTGCGATATGATCCTTTTCAAAAAGGTACAAGCTGTAACACGGGGCAGCATTGGCGCGTCGAGAAGGAATGGCTGTAAGAGGATACTGTCAAGAGGTGCCTAGGCGTATGGGAATAGCTGCGGGGGTTCATCCATCTCCCTGATGCTAGCGTGGTTGGAAGAGTGCGTGCTCTATCCATGTGCCGATTGCCGCACCGATAGGATCAAGCCTCCATGCCAACCAGTTTGTCAAACAGTTGTGAGACAGAGATGAGGCAGAACACACTCAAAACAGTGGTCTCCGCTCGTTCAAAAGCAGTGAAGCGCAACGGCATGCGCTAGCGTGTCTCTCCTCTTGTTGTTGCCAGACCGCCTTGGGCGGTACGATTCTCATTAGAAGATATATGGCAATCATCGAGGTCGATGCCGAGGCGTTCAGCAGCCCGCCAGCCCAAGGTGACTGGTTGTGCGCCGGTGTTCAATAACACGTGGCGAGGGGACTAATGGTGGTGCGCAAAAGTGACATGATCTAGAAGTTTGTTAACCATGCCGATGTTTGGGCGCAAGCGAAGCCGATCTGATGTGTGAGGGGCCCCGCAAAGGTTTAACACTGATGGGGTGACAGCACTGTGTAAAGTAGTGCTGGTGGCTGGTGTTTCAGTGAGCACGACGAGTGCAGCCTGTGGTTCATCTTCTTGCGTGGGTGAAGCTGAATCCTCCTCCTCAACTTCGGGTTCTCCCTCGGTCGAGGACTCCCCCTCGGCGGAAGAGGCCTGCTCTTCTGAGGGAGAAGGTGGGTCACTGGTGGAGCGGGTGGCGCTGATCCGCCATCGTAGTCAGGTTGGTTGCGAGAGGCATGCTCCCGTCGCTGGTTGCGATGATCCCTGTAGGCTGTGACGGGAGCATTGGAAAGAAGGGCCACGTAGGCTGCCACCAGGTCACGCTCCGTATCGCTGAGTTTTCGGCCGCTGTTTAGGATCACCTCCTCATGGATTCCCTCTCTGCCTCATGGTTGGGTATCCATTACTTGTCGCAGGTCACGCGTCTCCTGATCATCTTCGTGATGGAAGATTGCTCTCTCTAGAAGCATGCTTGTCGCAAGCATGCTTGTCGCAAGCATGCTTCTAGAAAAAAAGGCTGCTGTCATCTCGGAACCCTCGTAGCGTCTGCTCCCCTCGCTCGTGATCAATCATCCATGGGGGTTGGACCATTTCGTTGCCGATCATCCGAGTGAGCATGAGGGGAAGCCAAACCAGGACGAAAACCTCCAACCAGGCGGCAGCGCTGATAAAATGGTCTGGGTCGAGGGCGTGGAATGGGTGCGTCAGCCAGAGGATAAACCGTTCGAGCTTTTGGTTAGGAATGCCGCGTCCTAGTTGAATAAGAGCATGCCATGGCCCCTCATGGCGTTCACTTTACCGGCGCAAGTTGTCCGATTTCCGCTCACATGCCGCATGTGACGCGGCGTGGCGCGTGGGCCACCTTCGTGGCTATGGTTCATCACGGCCTATTGGCAGATGGTGTGGGGAGTCCATGTACTGCGATGGAAGAGGATTGCTTGAAAAGTCCGCAACGCGACGGGCCTTGCGTTGAGCAGCATACCCTCTCCCCC
>RHPI01002368.1:988931-1002984 GCA_009103225.1 Chlorokybus atmophyticus
AAGCTTGTATGTGCCACCCCTCCCCCCCCTCTACGCCTGGCAAGAGCATGCTGCGCAACCAGTGGGCGTGCGTGAGTTTGGGAAGCGTGCGTGGCGGTGCATCTTGCAGCAGGAGGCAAGCACGTAGTAGCCACAAAGCTCTTTCAGCGTGTGCTGGAGCTGCCATCGCTGGTGAGCCAGCCGCAGCTCGTCAGTGGTCACTCAGCCGCGCTCAAAACAAACACGCATACTTTTGTCTGCCTAAAATGCACTGACAAGTGCTGTGTGTGGAGGTCCTCTTCGTAAGCCATGGCAGGAGCTGATAATCATCAGAAAGGTATTTCATGCGAAGTTGCCGTTCCCACGCTGCGCGGACAAGATGCTGTGGCATGTAGGCCCCTTGCGGCCTTCGCCCCAGGTAGGGCTGCGGAGGCGAACGTGGCGGAGTATTAGTGCCTGGCTCTGGTGTTGCCACCCACTGATGTTGGGGAGCGAAGCATTTGGAAGCACCAGCATGTAGCCAACCAAGCCGATGCAGCCGTAAGGCTGCGCGTACACGCATGCGCTCGCGCACGTAATGCGGGGCGCCGTGCATGTTGTTGCAGATGCTTTCCAAAGCCGCCTCCAGCTAGATTGCCGTTTTCTCATAGAATATGGCTTCAGCATCGTTGGTGGGGGCCAGCCCGAATAATTGCCGGTGCAGGGTGTTGTTTTCAGGTGCCGGCAGCTCTGAAGGAGGAGGCGATGCTGGCGGCGTGAAAGGCAATGGACTACATGAGCGCTGGTGGAGCGTCTCTCTCTCTCTCCCCTGTATTAGTGTGCGCAATCGAGCGCGAGGGTGCACTCCCCATGTCGGGCATAAGGAAATTATATACAGGTGCAGGGGGCAGCACTCGAGGCATGTGGCAGTCTACGACCCCTCGGTCCGCAAGTGCTGCAAGCCAGCGCTCTACAAGGCGGGGAAGTAGGTCACTGGGCTTATGCATATGAGCGAGGCGTTGACGTGTGCCTTCCAGCACGTCCTTGAGGACCCTGTCTTCATATGCCTCTAAGCTGCCGAGCCGCATAAGCTGTCGTGGCAACAGGTGTACGTCCTCTTGCACCAGGTAAGTCCAGTGGAAGAGTGCATGCACGCGCTCTGTGACTGCATGATTCAAGCGTGCACGGTTTTCATGTGGCAGGTCAACGTTCATTGGAAAACCAATTGTCGGATTTGAATAGCCTCGAGTGTCTCTTGTGCCCATGTTTCCACGTTGGTTGGCGACGGCTATGCTAGGATCCAAATAGCGTCCTGTCGGCGCCGACGAAGATGGTCAAGAAGTTGCCAACGGAGGGCCTGCTCTGTTGTGGGTGTCCCGCCTGCCGCCACGTTGACCTCCTCCAAGCCTAGAGCGGCCAGGAAGATGTCACAACAACTGACAGAGTCTTTAAATTGTTGCCGCATGGCAACTTCCTCTGGTGTGGTGGGTGGCAGAAGCATGAGGCTGGGCGGTCTCAAGGGAAGAAGGAATGCAGGATTGCTGCCTCGTTGCGCAATGAGTTGAGTCAGAGCCACTTGAAGCTCACCCAAAGTTACACCCCGTTTACGAGCCTCTTCAGGCGGAGCGTTGATAGCACGATGCTGAGCCAAGTAGAGGACCCATAAGACAGTGTTGGCGAGAGTGAAAGGTGGTAGGGTGTCAAGACCCCTTTCCATCTGATCGGCAATGGCGGGATCCATTGCCTGCCCCTGATGCCATTGCGTCGTGTAATCATCAGCCCAATTGACCTCTTAAAGTTGTCCAGCATCCATGCGTCCTGTACTGTGTTTATCATCTGCTAGGGTGCCGTAGTAATACGCGTCCGCCATTCGCCGAGCGCATAGAAACGCAACACTGGTGAGCTGCTCTTCATCGTGGGGCAGACGGTAAGTACGGATATCATCATGACAGCGGGTTTGCAAACGGTCCCACTTGATGGCGTGTCTCTCGACTCCTCAAAAAGCTCAGCCTGTTGCCGACGAGCGTTGGCAGCCGAGACAATTGGGCCGGAAGCGGTAGTGGCGGATTGAGGCGCTACGGTGATAACGACAGTAGGTGTAATAACAGCAGATGCGGCGGCCTCTGCAGATGAAGACTCCGTCTATGCCGCGGCGGTGCTGGTTACGGCAGCCTCGGCCGATGCAAAGGTGGCTCTGCGTTGGTGTGGTGGGGATGAAGATCGGCTAGGCGGGAAATGCGCAAGTGTGCGGCGGGTAGCCCCCACAAAACGCGTGAAGGGCAATGGGCTCCTGGTGAAGGGAGCCCATTCAACGGTCAACGGTCGGGTGGCCGAGCAGGTTGCCAGCTGGTCACAGTTGACGAGGTCCTCAAGCTCATCCCTCCGACTGCGCAAATCTTCGATCTCGGCCAAGAGACCATTCCTTTCATCATGAAGGTCAGGGTGCCTCTGACGATGGCGGTGACTTTGGTGGCAGCCTTACCTCTAGTCTTGCTGCCATTGGAATGGCCGGCTTTACCCTTGCCCTTCGACTTGTCGTTGTTGTTGTTTTTGGTTCTGTGGTCGGCACCTGTGCAAACTAGAGAGGTTTTTGTTTTTCAGAGTTTCCCTCCGCTCCGAGTGCAAGGTGTAGCACACAACTTAGATGTCCATCCATGCCGCAATGGCTGCAATGGGCGTCAGCGCGTTGCACCGGGCACTCTCTGATAAAGTGCCCTTTTTTCTCGCGCCGATGATAGGTTAGGTGGGCGTTGTCTTCTACACGCATGATGGCGTGGGCTGCGCGTGTGTGTTAAAGGTGCAGGCTGAGGTGGCGCCACTGCTATGATGTGCAAGGCCGCTGATTTTGACCGCAGCCTGCTCTTGCACAAAATCTTCCTGCCAATACGTAACGCACATGTATGCCTGGTACAAGGTATAGTTGGTAACACCGTTGGTCAGCCGTTGGTCGGCCTTCACATGTCTGCGCAGGGGTGGGTTAATATTTTCAATGTACACCCGTGCCAGGTGATAGGGGTTGAGGAGAGGCATCTTGTTCAGGGTGGTGTCCTCAACCGGTTGACGATGCGCTCGTAGAATTAAAGTGGTGTCTCCTTTAGTTTCCTCCTCAGCTTGATGAGATCCTGTGCTTTCTCGATTGTGCACACGGGAAAGCGTTAGCTCAGTGGAAGAACCAAGACTGCCAACAGTGAGAGTGGTGCTGCCGGCGTGGGGGCGTCCAACGGAGGAGTCCTCCTCAGCTAATGGATGACGAACTGGTGGAGGTGTTGCACCAGAAGGGGCCGCTGCTAGAGTGAGAGCGTAGGTGGTGACGGCTTGATTGCATCGCCGGCCGTAAGCCTCGTTGGTCTCGTTTTCTCGTAGTCTCGTACAAGGGTGGCACAAAAGGTGTTGGGTGGGTAGTGGTGCCCGAAGAGCTATTGCTGGTGTCGGTCACCTCTGTGCCACTCGCGGCGAATGGTTGTGCTCAAGAGATGCGCACTACGACTAAAGGTAGCCCGCGGGGAGCACCCAGTCTTTCTTCAGCGGAAATGGTAGGGCCCAAGGAGGGGTCAGAGCGCAGCAGCACCTTGTTTTCGGGAAGGTCATGGGTAGAGGCAGCTTCGTGCTACACAGCTATTGCGACGTTGTCCAGATACTAAGCGGCGAGGGTAAACCTTTGATTGTCATCCCAACTGTCCTTTGCCTGTATCTTCATCGTTGAAACAATAGAGTTGAAGTGGCTAAGCCAGTCTTTTAACGAGATCGAGCCTGCAACCGGTGAAGACAGCTTCCTTCCGGTGCCATGGCTTCCAGTGCTGCCTCAATTGCCGCTGGGGGCAGCCATATGCATGTCCTCCTCACTTCCGGAGCTGAGGTCGCTGCGGGAGGAAGGTAAGAAGCGTGCAGCTGTGGGTGGGTAGAAATCATCCACCTCCTCAACAGGTACAGAGGGGAAATCTGGAGTGAAGTCTGCTAGCACGGTAGCAGGATCCGCTCGCCTCCAACCTCTGGGCGTTCTTGCTTGTCCCGAGTTCCCCTGCTGAGTCCGTGACTCCTGAGATGCATGCACACGAACGCAACGGATACGAACAAGGAAAAACAAAGCACAAACATCTTAAGTGATGACTAAGTGCTGTGGAGTAAGTTGCAAGTCAACAAGCTCCTTGACCAAGGATGCATGTGGACAAGCACGCAACAGTCATGCAAGTGTATTCGTGTGTGGTTCAAGTTTACTTAGTAAAGCGAGTTTACGTATTGCAAGCACTCGCATAATAGCAAGCTAATGGACACCTACAACCGTGATTGTAGTTGTGCAAGGCATGCAAAGTATTGTATTGAGCTGAAGGTGATGTAGTCCGCAGGCAACGGGGCGGTGGTCACGCCAAGAGCTTAACGCAAGAATGCAAGAGAAATGAGACAGCACCCAAGGGCAAGACGACAGCAAGGAAAAGGTATACAGCAAGAAATTTGGGCAACCGCTCCAACAAGTTCAACTCTTACACAAGGCAGCATGCATGCACGCGGTTCGCTTAGACTGATGGTGACTTTCGGAAGTCTTGAAAAGAATGCCACCGCTTCCGCGCCAGTCTGCTTACTTGCAACTGACTACCGACCGATTCCTTATGGTTTGCTTAAGGAAGCTGTCAATATCGGCCGCCGCCACTGCTCTTGTTTCTCGTTGGCTGACACCTAATAAGATGTCGATGGGTCTCGTCACGCTGTACATGTCCGACACCTTATAACGGATTTAGCCAATGTTCTGATGATGGTGGGGGTGCCCAAGGGTTGCAAGGGGGAAGTGCGTGCCGAGGGTCGCTAAGACATTAATTGTTTTGTTTAACATACGTTTGATGAGGCGGACAGATTGCAAATTCATTGTGGTGCATCTTCGATTAGTGCATACTTTATAAACGCTTATCTGCCGCTTGTGTGTAAGTACGACCATTATCAACGTTAGCAAAGGTAACACGTGTGCGTTATGTGCACGTGCCATTATTGGTAAATGCATGTTCAACATGCATTCATTTAACATTTTTCAATTCAAGAAATGCCCGAACTCTATTGTGTCAACGCGCTTACCAATTTCGATTATGACCACTTATCATATAGAGTTACATCCTCTTGAACCAAGTAGCTCAAGGTCCAGGTCTCCATGGAAACAGCTGTGTAATGGCCATTACACACCAGCTGTGTAGTGGCCATTACACAGCTGGTGTGCACAAGATGCGCCTATGGAGTGTGCATCAACTTGATAACTGCATACGCACGCCCGTACTCATTTTTATGCTCTTATCAAGGTCGCAATGGTGCCGGGTAATGTATGCGCTTACCGGAAGGCGGGGAGTCATCAGGCTGCATGAATCACGTACCTATCAAATGTACCCCGATGCCCCCGAGCTGGGCCCCGACCATGATGCCATGGGGACATGTAGGCCGATGCAGGGCAGCTTCCCGGGGATGGGTGGGGGGGGCGGGGGGGGCTTGAAGTAATGCTTGAAGGGATACCGCGCGACATTGCCCCACCCCCTGCCCCCTGCCGGGTTCTGTGGGGCGCCCGACCCCTTACAGAGTCGGGCGCGATGGGGACATGAAAACCGGTCACATCCGGCACGAGTGAGGCAACGTGGGGCAAGTGTATCGGCCCCATGGGACACTTGCCCACCCTTGCCACGATGCGGGGTGACATTGACAGCGTAAATGAATGGATTGTATGGAGGATAAGATGACTGTCGCCTCTGCCGCGGCACCGTCAGCGATAGTCTGAGCTTGTCGAGCCGCGGGGCAGGCGGCCTGCAGCAGGCTTCCACACTGCAGCGCCAATGCACGGCCTTGGCGGGATGACACCCGGCGGGATGAAGCCACTGGCGCTGTGTCTGCCCTCCTCCTCCCTGCTGCTGGTGCTGGTGCTGGTCTCCTTTGCCCCGCTGCCGTCCGTAGCCTGGTCTACGCATGCCTGCAGGGCAACCCGCCTCCCCGCCGCTATCGGCTTCAACGCCGACACGCTGTACCCGGAGTCGGCGGTGTGGGACCCTGTCAACTGCAGGTGAGCGAGGAGTTGAGCAGGAGAGGAGAAGGATCACGAGCTCGTTAGCATTGCTTGCTGTGCCTCACTGCGCCTCCCACATGCATTTGACGTGACTGCGTGATTATGTCACGTCACATGCATGCTGCACTCTTTCATATGTGAGTCTTTCGCTCTACATAGTCTTTCGCTCTACATCGCTCGACACGACTAACTGCGTGCTGCTGGTACTGCATTGCGGTCTACAATGCTCTGCAACATCACAGGTTTATCACCAGCTCCCTGGTGCACGCAACTTTGAATGCAGTCTACCCGAATGGCACCAGTGAGGTAATACTGCCAGACCCACTGCGTGCACGCACACCTGTTGCAACTGCCAGGTTGTGACATAAATTCACAGCTGCATTGGTGGGCCACAGGTGTTGGTGAGTGATCCTGACTACACTGGCTATCACGGCTTCCCAGGCTTCGCCGCCTTTGGTACAAAGGTGAGCTTTGCTGAGCATCACGTGAGTTTAACAACAACACTCAACCCTTATTTTCTTTCGTGCAGTACAACAAGGGGATCGTCTATGTTACAATACATGCCTTCAAGGAGTTCAACCCAAATCTTCCTGCCTTCGATGCTGTTGCTGCTTACAACGTTCTTGACCCAAACAATAGCTTCCGCATCTGGATTGCCAAGTTCAACGACCAATTTCCTAACGTTGGTGTATTGAACGACTTGACAATTGATGAGAAAGGCAACTTGTACGTCACCGACACATCCAAAGCAGCCATATATAAGGTCAGCAAACCGACAATGCTGATGTATTTGCAAACAAGCCATACTGTGTGCTAATCATGCAACTTGTTCCTTCAGATTGATACAGATCTGCAGATTAGCTTGGTGTCCGATGATCCCCTTTTTAAGTCTGGTGATATAGTTGTCCAGCCCACCAACCCTTTCTACAACAACGGTATTGACATCCACCCGCGCAGAAAGTATCTGGTTGTAGGTGCATACTCTACAGGCAAGCTGTTTAAGGTAAGCAGGCCAAAGTATGTGTGACAGCTTTGTGCCTGAATCAAGCATGCACAAGCACTCATTGTACAAACAGGTGTCTGGCTTGAACAAGCGCAACAAGGGTGTAAAGGTCTCAACAGTCAAGTGGGCCAGCAATGGCACAGATATTGCAATCCCTGGACTGGACGGGATATCTTTCCGGCGCGATGGTTCTCTACTGGGCTCAGCATCCTTCCGAGCCATATTCCTGTTCAAGTCTGATGACAACTACAAGACCGCATATGTGGTGGAGAGCTTCTCCACAGTTGTAGAGGGAGGAGCCTTTTCCCTCGCTACGGATGCCATACCTGTAGGAGAAAGAGTGTACACCATTTATGACAATGCGGAGGACTTGTTCTTGCGCACAGGGCCGGTGAAGAATGACTGGCTCATAAGGGAGATTGGCCCTTTCCAGAAGTGTCATTGACAGAGATTTAACCAGAGCAAGCATGATGCAAGCGTCGGTGCTTGCATCATGCTTTTGAGGTAGCATTTTGCTATAATCAGGGTGGAAGATTGATATATTGATGACATCGCAGACGCATCGCTTGCAGATCGTATGAGGTGGGACGTTGTGTACATACTAGAGCAGACTAGTCCAGTTATGATCAACTCTCTTGCTTCCGCAATGGGAATGGTTGTTCTAGGGCTCGTACAGAACATGCATGACCTTGTTTGCCTGTCCCCAGCTCGCCCACTCTCTCACGCACATGCATAGGCGATACCAGTACAGTACAGTATAGTACAGTACAGAGCAGTACAGTACAGTACAGGCATGGATCGATACGCGCTTGCATCAGTCAGAGTTGTGCTGACCTTCTACACATAATGAAGCGATATTCAGGTGACGCACTCAACTCAGTTGTTAAGTGCAGTTCAGCAGAGCTGTGCTGACGAGGAGCAAGTGCAGCCTCGACAGTGACAAGGTGTGCTTATGATCGTAGGCAGCCTGCTTGGTTTGAAGACTCGTAGGACTTTCACAAGGCGTTACAGCAAAGGAGCACGCTTGCAGTGGACAACCAACCAGAGTTTGAGATAGAAATATCAGGATCAGTCTCACATGCGTCCTTTGCAGTTTGACTACTACGCTGGTACGCACACCATGCTGTGTGCAGATGCATTCACTATGCGAGCAGCAACAAATCATGCTACACGACACACAAAGTACAAACGCTTACAACAAGGTGGGCATTGTAAGATCTCCCCTGATGCACAGCGCACAACAAGTAGAGTGCAAATGACGTGCGGCAGCTGCTTGCTCTGCTGGAAATACCACGCTTTGGATGGAAGCATGCAAATACTGATGCAGTCACGCACTCTCTGTTTCTGCCATCCTGTCCATGCCATGGGCTTTCGTATCTGCCACATCAGTATCTACAAGGCTAAGCTAAACTGTGCCCCAGTTAAGACCAACCGAGTACAGCCCTCAAGCAACGGCAATAGGGTTGTATGCACACGCAGTGTCCAATCTGCACGTAATAAAGGAAGAAAACTGCGAGGTGCTGTGCGAATCCACAGCCTTTTTATACAGGCACTTGTACGCAGTTCTATCAGTATGCAATATATGTCGTCTTGGCGTAGGAGCTGCAGCTGTGTGGTTAATCAGTCAGCGGGAATAGCAGTAGAAGTTTGCAGTGTCCTTGTGCTCACACATACAGTGCACACTTCTATCTGGAGTTTCGTATACATGCATAGTGCTCAAAACTGCAATTGCTGCTCGCACCTCTACACATATGTTGGCATAGCTTACATGACAATGGCAACGGCAGGCTTAGGCTGGTGGCCATGGACAATCTGCTGGGCCAGGGATCTTGCGGGACATGTCTGTGGACATGGTCAGGAGTTGAGGCGAAGCTCAATCTGGCTCTTCCGGTCCTCAGGCTTTCTGTGTTAGGGTCCTTTCCCGTTGAGGTCCTTTTCCCTTTGATAACCAGTCCAACACAGGCGTCCCCAGATGGCAGCTGCGCTCACGTCAAAGCAGCTTGGCCCCGAGGGACAGCACTTCTTGTGCTATTCTATGTCCCTGGTAGTTGTGTAAGCAGTAATTTCAATGGGACTGCGTCAATTGCTTGCTGCCACTTGCTACCAGCAAGCACATGACAATCAACAGTGTCTTCATAGCAACTATAACGTTAAGGATGCTCGCTCGTTGCCACGCGAGTGCGCGGCTAGACAAGGTTGCCGACACTCGCATGGCCACTGCTCAGGCTGACATGTCATCGGCAGGCTGCTCATGTACAGTAACTGTACAGTAACAACTTGTACTGTAGGCGGAATTATATAGTACAACACGCAGCCTGCCGCTCATGTTGTACCAATATACTATCCTGTGTACTACACATTGTCAGCACATTCCTGAGTCCGACAGGATTCCCCGACTGACCCTTTGCTTGCCATGTACAGCATGTACGGTACATAATGTACCTGCTTGGCCACGCTTGTCAGCATTGCAGGCATTTCCTGTCATTCTGTTCAATAAAACAACCCAGCCTGCCACGCGCCGGCCAAAGAAAGGGGGTTGCTGCAGGGCATATGCGCCTCCTAAGCCTTACGCGCATTGGGCTGACTATGTCATGGCTGGGCTGTGCAAGCTTGACGACTCTGCGCATTCTCACAGGGTAGTACAATGACGAATCAGATAATAAAGCTTAGTGAGAGCATCTTTTTAACAGTTAGTTAGGGGCTGCGCAAGCGTCCGGGGGAAGAGCTTAGTCAGCCAAGGCTTGGCGGCGCCAAGAGTCGAGTCATTTGTCTCAGGCTTAAATGCTCCTGTGCATGGCAGTCTGGGCAGTGCATTCTGCTGCTGTGCTACAGTAGCTGTTGGTCTCTCCTGCTGCCTGCTGCGCTTTCTTCATCTGCCTCCAGTGCGGCAAGGTGCAGAGCAATGCACTGCCTGCCTGCCTGCATTGTCCTTCCAATTCCAAGTTGGCTGTGGTGGTTGTTGGCCAAACTTATACTCGTCTTGTGTGTGTTTACCCAGCATGGCGCCATCTTCTGCAGCCATACTCTCAGCCTTACTCCTCCTTTGCATAGCCACCCATGCGTCGGCCGAACCCTCCATAAGCGCAGGCCTGAAGGCCCTCCACGCCAGGTACAGCGCAGGCGGCCTGCAGCAGCGTGGAGGCGCGAACAATAAGATCGCAGCAGCACTGAGTTCACACGTGCGCGACGACATGGTGCGCGTCGCTGCAGGTACCACAGTGGTAGTACTTGCATGCAGCCTCCAAACCACCAAGACTGATGCTGTTGTTGCACGGTTTGCTTGGACATGGGCTTGTTTGGCCTGCTTTGCTCAATGCTGTTCTGCTAGTTTGATGTCTGGATGTGTGTGTATGTGTGTATGTGCAGCTGCTGTGGAAGGTTCAAACGCTGAGGACCTTAAGACCTGTTTGGCAAGTCTTGGTGGAGAGAAGCTCGCTTCTTACGAGCGCGTCGTTTCTGGCTGGGTGCCCGTGGATTCTATCAAAAAGGTGAGAGAGCAAACACAACCTTAGCCAACCAAGCTTGTATGTGCCACCCCTCTCTGCAACTTGTGTCACACTCAACCCACACTCGACTCACCCCGTTTCCTATCTCTGGCAACAGCTGGACAAGTGCAAAACGCTGCACCTCATACACGAGAGTTTGGCCAACTTGAACCAGGTTGGCAACTAGATACTGTGTCTTGTGTGTGCGTAGGGTTCAATTGGATATGTGTAATGCCTGTACACGCCGACATCATGTCGTGTGTGTTTGGCAATATGCCGGCACTTTCGTTTACGTGCTTCCTTCAACACACACAGCAAAGCAGACAAGGCTCCCGTGCAATGTCCGCCTCGCTCAAACTGCAAGGCAGCTGGAGACGCCCGGTCAAAGTGGGCGTGATGTCCGACTCATTCAACGGGTTTGTGTTGGGTTGTGTTGGGTTGTGTTGGGTTGGGCCTCTTGCCTATGTGTGCCGATACACATGACGTGTCACTTGTTGAAACAGCCTCCGCGGATACAACGACGACATAGCAGCGAACGCGCTACCAAAGGGTGTGCAGGTGTTGTCTGACTACGGTGAGTGACGCACGCACCCGCATACCCACATACCTACAGTCATGATGCTACATGTTGGGCATGTTGGGCACGTACTCAACGTCGTGCAATACACACAGCTGATGGCAGTGATGAAGGCCGCGCCATGCTTCAACTCGTCCACGCCGTCTCCCCCGACGCCAACCTCGCCTTCCACACGACGCTAAACAGCGAGGCCGACTTCGCGGTTGGCATTCGCGCGTGAGTGCGTTGCTCGTTTTCTCATCACACTTACACTCAGTTCGTGTGATGAGCCATGGAGTCCATGCGTAGTGTTGTTTACTAAACACACGGATGGGCAAAACTGCAGCTTGGCGGAAGCTGGATGTCGCGTGATAGTCGACGACGCTATTTACTTTTCCGAGCCCATGTTTCAGGTACATGTGAAACAAACCACATGTGTATATGTTTATATGAAGACACACGCACACACATGATACCAGTGTTGTGTCGAGTCCGTCGCTATAGCTGACCAACACACGCTTACCCACGTGCAGAACGGGATTATCGCGCAAGCCGTCAACCACGTCCGTTCTCGTGGAGTGGCATACTTCTCTGCATCAGGTAAGCTTCAACCTCAACCACACTGCTGTGTGCACATCGATGTTGACAAGCTGGTTGTGTGTCGTTACACTAAATCGTTCAACTGCCGGCAGGCAACGGCGCGTTCGACTCTTACCACGGAGGTACGCGCGCTTTGATCACACGTCTTGTTGTTGTTGTTGTTGTTGTGTTGATTGTATGCCTATTATGTCCTGATGTTTGTGTGTGGCACCAGATTTTGTGGACAGTGGTGTTGCGGGTAACCTCCGCGGCAGCAAGCGTCATCAGTTCGGCGTGCAAGGCTCGAAAAAGATCACCAGCCAGCGTTTCCTATTTGGCCCAGGCGTGACCATCATCGTCCTCAACTGGTAACACAACAACATACACACATGCACACCATGTTGAGACACACGTAAACACATCCACGTGGCAGGGACCAACCTTTCTACTCTGCGAGTGGTGGGGCGGGTTGCCGTTCGGACGTCAACATGTACGTCCACACCTCCAGAAGCAACGAGTCCGACGCGCTGTATGTGTTCTATCCCGCTACCACACCCAACATAGGTGGCGACGCCTACGAGCTGCTACTCGTTATCAACGAATCCTTTGAGGCCGTAGTGGCACCCATCACCATTGGTAAGTGGCAGCAACGTGTGCGTGTGCGCGTGCGTGTGCGCGTGCGAGTGTGCCCGAGCGTGTTGTGTGTCTGAGACTGACGCTTACAGATGTGTGTATGTGTGTGTGTCTGTCGCAGAGTGGGTGAAGGGAGTCAAGCCTGGCGTCCTCAAGTACGTCGTTTCCGCTGATGAGGTCTCTGGCCCTGAGGACTTCGTCACCAACTCTGCCACTTGCTACGGCCACGCATGTGCGGCGGGGAGCGTTGCCGTTGGCGCCGTTGATTATCGCGATGCACTGTACGTGTATTGATGATGCTGTCGTTACTGCTGTGGCTGTTACGAGGCAGAAGTGTGTTGATGTGTTTGCGCGTGTGCATTCAGGGCGTACACCGGGAAAACCTCTAAAAGAGAGCCTTACTCGTCTCCAGTCGGCACGCCGTTGCTGTTCTCGGGTAAGTGAGTTGCACATGCAATAGCATTGAACACACAAGGCTTGCTGCCGCTGACTGCCACATCATGATAACCAACACGCCCACCCACTCCCTCCAACAGATGCCGGCAAACGCCTACCAAAACAACAGCTGTTCAAGAATCTTATCATGGCACCCGATGGGGTGCGTTAGGTTGGGTTGAGTTGAGTTGTGTGAAGTGTATCAACTTGAATACATGTTACTCACTCTCAGCTCACTACTTACTCTCAGCTCGACACCACTTTTTTCCCTCCCTTCGGCCGCGACACCAACCACGACAACCAGCCCGAGTTCCATGGCACGAGCGCGGCGGCTCCCAACGCGGCGGCCGTGACGGCGCTGCTGTTTGGGACGGCGCCACGTGGACTCACCGTGGAAGATGTGGTGGAGGCGATGTACACAACCGCGGAGGACATGGTACGTGTGCGTGTACTTTACATGTGTTCGGTCGAGATGCTGGCGTGCTTCACGTGCGTGCGAGTGGACTGTTGACTGATCGTGATTGGTGTTTGCGCTGCGCGCGTGTTGCGTACATGTGTGTGGTTGGCTCCTGGCACACCCACCCACCCACCTACCCACTCACTTGGCCTCGTTACTGTTGTGCAGGATGATCCAAGGACCCCCCAGTTTGACCGCGGCTTCGATTACGCAACGGTGCGTGTTGTCCTCAACGATGCTTGCTCACACGCACACGGCTTGGTGTAGCGTTGACTGTTATGTCGGTCGGTCTATCAGTCAATGCTGACCCCAAAACCATGTGCTTGCTGCAGGGCTATGGCATGATCAACGCAACTCGTGCTGCCGAGAAGCTCAACGTGTTCACCTGCAAAGCCTCTGCATAGAGCCTCTGGTCTTTAGGTGAGGGTTATGTTCCAGCCCTCCAGGCGCAAGCTTGATTCTTGAGGACAAGTGAACTATTCAATGGAAGTTCCTGTTACGTAGCGGTATCCATGTTCTAACTCTCCGGGCAAGCCTTGCCTTTGAAGGGTTTGAACTACACTCTGTTTATAGGACTGAATAATGTTACAGCCCTCTAGCAGCAAGCTTACCCCTGGAGGGTCAGAACTCAGGTGTACACGTTGCCATAGGCGACAAGCAATAAACGCAAGACACCTTGTGTCATATGGCTTTCAAGTACTTGTAATTCTCTTGCTGATATGACCATCTGTGGCATTGCAAGTGCAGCATTTGATGACTGCAATCAACTAGTTATTAACTAGTGTAAGCACCACTGCTGACAGCAAGCTATACCTGCAGCTGTGTTGCACACAATATTGGCATCCCAGCAGTGTAGTGCAATGTGTGGGTTAGATCGTGCACGTGTGAAGGGGGGGGGGGGGGGGGGGGGGGGGGGGGG
>RHPI01002368.1:1003098-1026658 GCA_009103225.1 Chlorokybus atmophyticus
GGAGGGGGGAATCCGTTTGCATGGGTTAACCCAAGCATGCGTGTATGTGTTGCATCTTCTTCCCCCTGCCTCTCCCCAGGAGGGGGGAGGAGGAAGATTTGACAATCAATTCCAGTGAGCTTATCCCAATATGCATGCATAAGACAGCATCATGCTGTCCTATGCATGCATATTGGGATGATTCAATCGTTGGCAAAGCAAAGTCCGCTCTGGCCTAGCCTAATAAGAGGCATTGACTCGTTTGGAGCAACAGCATTTTACAGCAACGTGCATACATGCATGAAAACATGCATACTACAATCTTGATGTGTGATCATGGTAATGATGAGCATGTGCAGTGGTGAACACCACTGGACATTGCAGATGCGGCACCCTACATCGACCTTAACCCACGTGACCTTGAATACGCACACGTCAGTGAGCATAGTGTAGTTACCGCAATCCTACAGCAAGGTTTGGTTGATTGGTTGACATCTTAATGCGGCGCACTTAATACAAAACTGCATCTGTTCTTACTTCAGGAATGCACCTGCTATGGACAATTGTCTTGCTCTACCTGGAAACAGCGAGACGATTATCAATGGCAGCATCATTTTGCTATTGTATTAATATATAATTAATAACCTCCTACATGTTCTTAAAATTAAAAGTGAGTACGCTAAAGCTATAGCTACCACATAACTCATATAAGAGTTGCTGTGAAGCAAACTCCTAGGATGTTGTATGCAAGCACGCAAGCAATCAACAAGTAGCACGCAAGTCGCATAGACAAAGGGGGAGCCAAGAGGCAGAGCCTTACACAACCAACAAGACAACTATCAAGACACTAGGACACTAGGACTTACCAAGTCCTAATAGACCCTCAAGCAGCAACGTTGGGTAGGGGTAGGGGTAGGCATCCGATTGAGTCAACCGATGCAAAGTGTAGCAACTTGCTACACTTTGAATGGGTGCGTGCTTGCAGGTCACTTGCAAGCACGCAGAGGAGAGGCACAGGGAGAGCTCTGGCCATGGATGGAGAGCTCAAGGCAAGCACGCAGACGACGCAGACGTTGCAGACAACGACAGCTGAGCTGCAATTGCTTGGGCCCCAGCGCCCGCAACTCACAGGCGCTATCATATGACACAATAGTCTCCTAAATCGGTTTCAAGCGCAATGTATGCTCCTTCTGGCCCGCGCAACCTGCAATGCTTGCTTGCGTTTGCGCAGGGCGGGGGGGGAAGGGGGGGGGGGCGAGGGGGCGGTGCGCTTGGATGAGCCCTCGCTGTTGTTAGGCAATTTGGATGGAGTGGCCGCAAGTGAGTATTGGGACTCGACTTTGAGTGGACCATCGCCGGGTCGTGACTGCAACCTTGTAAATTTGCTGAATGACATAAATGATTGCTCCCCCACTGCATGTTATGACCTAGCCTCCGCCCTTGACCACAGGGTTCTGACTCACTACACTAGGGCGTCACCTACATATATATACTGCAACTCCGCTCCATTATTTATAGGTTAATTACGTTGCCGACCTTTGTGCATTACACCGTGGGAGATGCTGATTCTGCATTGTCAGACCACTGATATGTTTATGCTACAATAAGCATTACGGTTGCAGCGGATGCTATTACCGGTATGCCGGCTGCTCCAGCTCTTGAGCCACATCCCAAATTGCATTGGGATAAATACCTCGCATGTTGCCACAGTGCACGCCTTTATTTGACATGTTTCGCGACACACTTTGCGCTTGGCGGAATGAGTATAGCAAAACTCGCAATGAATTAGAGCAAGAGTTTCAGGCGCGCCGTGCTCAGCGCATTGCGCGAGCGCCTATTTAGTCGTTGTCGCATGCGACTGCCTTTACGTTACACCCGTTGTACATTGCCTAATGTGATGCGCCATCGTGATGATGATGCACGTATTATTACGGACGCCGACTGACGTCCAGCCGCGCGCTGATTGCGAGGGTCACACCTACTAAACTGCGAGAGTTTCTTGACCGTGTGCACGGCTCGGCTCCAGGTGCTGACGGGGTGCATTACTCGACAAAAAAGAGATGTTGTACGACCCTTCAAGCAGCATTTGGGTCTGGACAGGTACCTGTTGTTGTTGCTCGACTCGATCATGCTGAATAAATCCGTCCCAACCGCTTTGAAGCATGCCAACGTGTGTTCTATTTATAAGTAATCGGACCCACTGCTGCACTCGATTTCTCAAGGCAATTGTTTGCTAGCTTGTCTATATAAAACTTCTACTGGCATCTTGATTGCCCGTCACCTCTACCGTCATGCCGGTAGCCTTGTCGACAGAGCAAAGCGCCTGCCGCCCAGATGGCGGCCACCTGTGTGGCTCTTTTAACATAAACTATTCTCGAACTCGACACCCACAAAGTCCCCATTATACCTAACTTTAACGGACTCTGAGAATGCGTTTCCGTCCACGCTATTTCATGTCTTTCGGGATGCGGTGTAGTGCTTTGGGCTGGGTGATGACTTTACCCAGCTTTTACTAGATATGCAGTCGGACTTTATAATCACCACGCTGACGCCAGCGGGTGTTGGTGACCCCTAAAAAAAGGTGGGCGGCACTCACAAAGGCTGCCCGGCTAGCCCAATTTTTTGTATGGTCATTGATATGTTCTTACATTGGTTGAAAATTCAAAATCTGGGCGCTACGACCGCGGCGACGGCTGCGCGGCTCGAGCATTAAAACACCCCGCCGCTGGTGCGCGCCCTATTGCACACGCAGCTATGCTCTGCCCTAATGTACATGGATGATGTTGTGCTGCTGGCGGCCTCGCTTGACGATGCTTAGCGTTAGATGGACATGCTGGCACGCTTCCTGTCGTACTACGGCATATGCGGGTCAATGTGCGTAAAAGCGCCCACTATCTCGACCCCAGCCATCCAATATATGCGGGGGTCTACACCCATTGCTACCCCCTGGGCGCTAATTGTTCCGTCTCATGCCTCGCGCTCGTACAAGTAATTGGGCTTTCAAACTAATATGCACCCAAATTGAACGGACTAGTTTGATTGCCTTTTGGCATTGCTCCGTGACTCGCGGAGCGATGAGGGCCTCGCACGCGGACGTCAAGGCCCCCTTGATGGAGAGTGAAGCTGTGTCATATGTTAACAGTGACCTCTATTCTAAAGCAACCTACATCGCACAATCAGCCCCTTTCACGCGTACTCAGCTGCGTAAACTGCATTCTACTTTGGCGGGTGTTGCGAAAACAACGGTCAAACTGAATTATCAAATGGTGCACTCGTCGATGCTAATGGCGGCGTGGTTACGGCGCATTGAGTTGGAAGCGCCACCTTTTCGTGCGCGGTTTATGCTGAGCGCGCTTTACTCACATGATCCTCTGTGCCAGCGATCGATGCAAGCTGTGTACGTCTCATTGCTGTCACAGACCCATTCGACCATAAAAGACTTGGTGCTTTTATGGTCGATATGTGGTTACTTAATGTACCTTCCCGTTACATTCCCCCCCACTTAAGAAACGCTGATGTCCTCGGCAGCTGCCCACGCTCAGCTTGCGAAGCATCCCAGGGGTTTCTTAGGGTTGGTCACTGGCCCCAATGGCAAGGACCGGCCAGTTTGGGCCCATACAAGTCAACGCGCGCATAGTGCGCCGCTGCCGGACCCACATGTCGCATCGCGACAAGCAGGTTGCGTCCTGCCTTGCCGATTGAACGTCGGCGCGTCCGCTATCAAGCAAGTCGCGATTCATCGATGCTGGCACTTATGAAGTGACCATTTACAATGTTACTGCATCGAGAAACAACAACCGCAAAACTCGTGTGCAAGGCAGGAATTGAACCCGGGTCTCAAGCTCCGATGATCAATGTCACATGCCACTCGACCATTAAAGACTTGGTGCTATTATGGTCGATTTGTGGTTACTACCTTGCCATTACAGTTGCGTACCTTCCCGTTACAGTTGCGCTCGCATCTGCGGGGTGAAGACCTATTCTCGCCTATTGGTGTTCGCATGTCTTGCCCCCGATACTCCATGGCTTGAAGCCGGTGTTGCAAGCACTATCTGACATTGCCTCTTTGCGTGTGATTAGCAACTCGCTGTATGACACTGCAGCCCCGTTTTTGCGCTCGGTTCAGCACATTTTTGTGCCATTTATGATAGACTGTTTCAGTCTACTGCAGAGGTACACGGCAAAGCACATTCAACATGTGCGTCGTATCGTACTCCGCTCATATGAATCGTCCATGGCATCGCTCTCACCTATTTTCCGCTTGCATCCGGACACGCAGGTGGAGAACTTGTGCTACCTGCCACTCAACTTCAACAGTGATCCGCTGAAAGTGGTGCGTCAGTCTCGCTTGGCGATCCTGGTGCCGGCTTTGCCACTGCCTTTAAAGCGCATGCCGCGCATGGTCTTGCGTCATGCTGTTGCCTTGTTAAGTACATGCGATAAACCCCTCAGCTTGCGGTGCAGTCCTCAGTAGCTTATGGCACTATGCCGGTCCTGCCTGCCTCGGTGGCGCATTACTTGAATGTTTACACAAATGGCTCTCGCGTCGGTTGTGGAGACGCTGCGCATGCCGCTTATGCGGTGGTCGTGCCTGCATTGAATTGAATTGTGACGGGGCTTTTTACGGGCCCTCACACTAGCTTCGCTGCTGAAGTATACGCCATGTTGTGCCTGCTGTTGTTGGCGCCATTGATGTCGATATTACGCACTTACACTAACTCGCCGAGCGGTGACTGCAATCGCTAGGCTGTGCCGCGCGATTGCTGACAGCCATTAAGTTAGTGACGCATTTGGCGAAGCAGCGACAGTTGCTGCCAGCGATTGCCACAGCGCGTGCCCGTTGTCTAGATGCGGTTCAAGGGCATTGAGTGCGCGCACACATTGATGACACGCGCTTGTCTAATGATGTTACGGTACCCACCTCCGATGAGGTGCATTGCAAGTACAACCGTCTAGCAGACGGGGCAGCGCAGGCGGCGATTCACATGTCAGCTCCACCTGTTGCGCTTGTTGTCGTGAGCACTTGTAACTCCTTTCTGTCGACGGCTGCGGTTGGGGGTGCGCCGCCTACTCCAGTGGCGCATTCGGTGCTGCGCGTTGTCGTATTGGCCACGCGTCCGTTTTCAAGGTGAGATCTTGTCGTCTACGCACATTGCAATAGTTGACACAGGACAATTGTGGCCGGATCCACTATTGCGAGTATTGCCGGTTGTGACAACACCGCACAAATCGTTAGTGCTAAAGGCGTGGTCGGGGCCTACGATGCATTGTCAGCACTCAGTGACGCCATCCAAGTACCCGGCGCCCTGGTGCCGAGCGTGTCAGAAGCATTTGGAGTCCCGCCATCGTGTTTCTGATGCATGTTCGGCGTACGCGCGTTTTTGCGCGGCGCTTTTGGCAGCAATTGCGAATGTAATTGACACGGTGCGCCTCGACGTGCCAGCGCACATTTTTATGGCCGTTACGCAACCCCTGGAGGGTCAGCCGACATACTTTGAGTTGTTACCGCTAAGCTTTCGACACTGGTTATCGACACAGGCGCTGACAGATACCCGTCGCGCAATCCTGGCTACTAAGGTTGTTTGCGCAGTGGTGCTATGGATGTCGCACACTCGCAAGGCCCGCGGCACTATGGTCAAGCAGCGCCGCTTGTTGTGGCATAATCGCTGTCGTGTGGCTGTCGAGGTCGAGCGACAAAACGTTCCACTTCAGATTGTGTGGGCTCAGCACGAGGAGCGATTGCCCCAGTTGTGGTTGCCCCTACCGATGCCGAACCGCTCTCACGAAGGCGCACGCCCTTAGTTGTGCTCTCGTCTTTTCATCTTAGCTAACGAGGCTATGGGCTTATTTTAGCTTGCAGTTTTGGCCCTAACTGTACGGCTTCGCTTGATCAGCTAAGGATGTAGCGGAGTACTTAATAAACACGAAAGTTTCCTGAATCGGGGCTGTTGGCTTATGTGAGTTTGCAATCTTGGCCCCAAGTGTACGGCTCCGCTTGATCAGCCAAGGATGTAGTGGAGAACTTAATACAAAAGAACGTCTGCTGAATCGGTTTTGGGCAGCGCGTACGGCAAGTAACTGCATGGTGTTTTTACGCATTTACATAAGCAACTAGATGTTAGGTCACTGTGACGGTGACCGACGGTAACTCACCGCGCCGTGGTCGGCTGCACAGGTAATATAGTAACATATTTGTGCACATGTGCATGGTAGTACCATGCACATGTGAAGATGATTGATGATTGAAGCTGGCACTAACGAGGGCAGTGTAAAGGTGCGCAAGATGGGATATATACGTTACTTCTTGTGCCCTATGCACTTAAGGCACCAGCAGTGGCTGCTATAAAAAGCTACTCTAAAACGTGACAGTCGGGCTGTCATAAAACAAAATGTGGTTACAAAAACGCATTAATCGTGTATTTATAATGACCTTCAGCCCTCAGTCTTGGGGTATTGCAACGATGAGGCCTTAACCAAGGTTTAACAGCAAGATTAGTTACCCCAGATGGCAGCAATTATGTGAAAATATAAATGTGCAACTTGCACATACTTTTTACAACATAAGGCTCTGGAACCATGCATATGTAACTGTTGCGGAACCAGCCAATGATGTGAAGGTGTTGATGACAACACGGAGTTAGCGGGCTAGATTGAATAGAGGTGATGCCAGTAGCTCGAGATGAAGATTTGATGTAGGCGTACACGAGGAGGCTAAGCTCTCCTTGACACTAGCCTGACAACATGTGCAGATGCCATTGCCAAGAACTAGTAGGTGCATTCAACCAAAGCAACCTCCACACTAGTTGCATGTATCTACTAGCTTCCATAATATATGCATAAGTAAACTGGGGACGACCCATGTTAGGTTTGAATAGGTTGTTATGTTTAAGCAGCTTAATATAGAGGAAGCGGCAGGGCCACCTACACTTGCAGGGTGCGCGTGCACCTCACCAACTACAAGACCTCCGCTAGTAGTAGTCTTACCTGCCCTAGGCTAAGTATAATGCCTAATTAACAACACGGGGAGACCAACTTCTGTAGCCTTCTAGAAGGCGATGGCCTCCTTCGCCTCCTCCGCCTCCCGAGCCTCCCTGGCCCGCTGGGCAGCCAGCGCCTCCAGGCGCTGCTGCCGCCCTAGGGGCTCTGCACTACCGCTGCCTCGACGACATTCTCCCCATTGTGCCTTGATTGTAGTTTGCAGATACACACAACCACTCGTGACACCGTGGACAAGGCTGTCTACGATGACGCCACCACGTGCATGCAGACCAAGGCAACATTGCCTTAAAACGCCCCCCACCTCAGTTATGGAAGACAGCACTCAAACCGGATCTAAACCGTGATTAACCGCGGTCATCATTGACGACACTGAAGCCTCGCAAGTTTTCCACGCAAACCGACTACCCGGATACGAGAAGACGAACAGTTACGGCAGTTACAATTGCCGTGCCGTAAACAATAGTCGACGTACCTTGCTAGCATTCTCAACTAATTAATTGGTAATGCAAGTCCTTTCCTTGCCCTTCAAGAGACCTTTTTGATAAACGTTGTTAATTGATATATATTGAGATTTGGACACTACTGATCATGCATGGAGTTGGTGCAAGCACAAGCACACACACTCTACCTGAGCATACACACAAGGCTGATCCAAAAGGCTTTTTAAGGATTACAACAAAGTCACACCGCGGGCTTTTATACCCGCCAGTTCTGCACCTGTCTACTTTAGAATTCACCACGACTTTTACACCCAACCGATTCCAACGCTTTAATTTGCAATGGTTACTTTTATGTTGAGGCTTGGACCTTACAAGAGCTTTACCTGTCATCAAAAGAGGTTATTGCTACATCCTAGTGATGATCAAACATTTTAGCAAGTGGGTGGAGGTTAAACCACCTGTGAACAAAAACAGTGACACCATCATAGAGACTTTCCTCAACCAAGTGTTGAGCATATTTGGTGGGTGTGCAGAGGTACTGACAGGTCAAGGCACGGAGTTTCGGGGCAAGTTTGATGACTTGCTACACGATTGCTTCATTGATCATCGCTGTACGCACCGCAAACATCCCCAAGCTGATAGATTCACCGAGAAGATAGTGCAGACTGTGAAGGGTGGGTTGCAGATTTTGCCGCAGTCATGATTAGAGCAATTGGGGACATCCCGCTGCCTTGAATTTTAATGGGATACAGACTCATTCGACAGGCTGCCAGGGAGGCATACAAGCCATATTTTCTGCCGTATGGCCGCCATCCACAGCTGCCAGCTTCTATTGGAAAGCCAGTGGAAGCAGTTGTGGATTTACAAGATGAGCAGAGCTTTCAAGTCAAGGAGCTCACCACCAGGGCTGAGCTATTTAGATACGTCATGCCTATTGCAATGGACAATCTGGTCATTGCACAGCATAGAGATACTCAGCGATACGCTTGAGTGCGCAGCGCATTTCACAAGCCCGGCATGCAGAAGTTTAAGGTAAGAGATTATATCTACCTACAGAAGCAAACTAAGAACACGCTGAACACCAGTGCCAGCAACATCAATTTGAAAGTGAGAGGTGCGGAGCAACGGCGTCCTGCTACTTGAGGGCAGAGATGCAAAATCGTGCACCGAGCAGTTGAAGAATTGCGCGCTGTGTCATTTACCCAACCGTAATGGAACCGTAGATCTCCAGACTGCTGTCCCTGATGCCAGCCAGAGATGCGAGGGCTGCGCACGTGCAGACGGGGAAGCAAAAATGCTGGTATGTGACCGCTGTGTGGCCGGATGGCACGTATGGTGTTTGTCACTGCCGTTGAGCGAAGTACCTGAAGGGGACTGGATGTGTGAAGCCTGCTAGCTGCAGTTGGCCCACTCAGGAGAGTAAAGGAGCCAACTGGAGGGGGTGGGGGAGCTCGCTGCACTGAACGAGATTTATTCTCGTTTTGGAGCACGACCAGATCACAAGCACACAACGAGTTGTGAGGGAGCACAAGTACATCTGCACATTTCACAAGAACAAGCCAGATACAGGCATTACTTATATGTGCAAGTGTGTATATCTCTATACATCGTGCTAAGAGTGCCTGGAGGAGAATAATAGTGGCCTTTTCTTCATTAGAGGCCCGCGATAGGTACTCATCCGGATTCTGGGTATTAGATTAGGACAGGCCACCCAATGCATGTCACCACACGCACGCTGGTTGTGGTATGGGTGACCCCACCAACAACTGCTTACGAGCACTCTCCAACCACGTTGCACGGGTCGAGGTGTCTCGCGCGCACGGCACCACCATTGGACTGTACCGCCGCCCAAAATCATGGGCTCATCACAATGGCTGTGCCAACCATCTGGATCGTACCGGAGCGGCACCTTCTGCCCGTGCCGACGGAGAGGGGTCCAGTATCGGGGAGCAGCAGGCTCACCGCCTTCATACTCGGGACGCTGGCACATGCTAATGGGGATGACCCTACATTGGGGTTGCACCATCCCCATGCTGGCGATCAATCCGCCACTCACACCCATGCCGATCGCAGCCTCGGCCCTGCTTGGCCAATAATAGCGCTTGGGCCACGCTAGTGCATTGCCCCTCGTCCGCCGCTGCCTTCGTGAGCAGGCTGACTTGCATGCGCAAGCCAAAGGCGTAGAGTCTAAGGCATTGTCTACCGTTGGACATTCGAGATGACAAAACCGTCATCTCATTCCACAAAGGAATAGGGCTCGGAACACCTTATGAAAGTGATTATCGAGCACCAGCCTACACGATGGCTATCAGCACGACAGCACGGTGTTAACAAGCAGATATCAAACCTTTTTTCGCCTTGCCACTTCCGACGACATAGGCCTACCTCTAGCAAGCATAGTACGTTACCATGAAACTTGCTAGGCAGCATGCTTCAAGCTTAGGGAAAGGTGTTCTTATACAATATGATAGTTGTGTGCACATCCCTTGTACGATTCACGAAGCACACCCGCGTTTTATGCAATATCAATAAGTTTACTAGTTATCCTTTCGCAACATGATGATAACGCACGCCCCACGTGCACAATCAACTAATACGTCCAAAATGCGCACAATGCACAGCCGCAACACTACTTGAATACCAACACACATTTGCAGTCGACATACAAACCATACATACACAGACTTCCACCACACCTGCAGATCTCCACCTTTTGCTCTCTTCATCTACCTTAAAGACTATTCCTCCCCCCCCCCCTCCGCGTGAGCTCCTTGTCCATCACATCACACTGCATGCCGGTTTGCACACTTGACAAGTGTTGCGGGCATCACATGATGCACCAATGCAGTGGCGCAGCTACTCATTGGTACAATCACCTGAAGCTATCTGACACACAAGGTGTCTGACTGCTTTCATTGCATGTTGCCTACGACAACTTTACACCCGAGTTCTGACCCTCCAGGGATAAGCTTACTGCTGGAGGGCTGCAACACAAAAATTAATTCCTACAACCATAGTGTATCTAAAACCCTGCAAAGGCAATGCTTGCCCCTGGAGGGTTAGAGCATGGCTACCACTTTATAACAGGGACTCCCATTGAATCTTCACTTGTCCTCATGAATCCAGCTTGCGCCTGGAGGGCCGGAATATAAGCATCACCCAAAGACCAGAGGCTCTATGCAGAGGCTTTGCAGGTGAACACATTGAGCTTCTCGGCAGCACGAGTGGCATTGATCATGCCGTAGCCCTGCAGCAAGCACACAGTTTGGGTGGGGTCAGCACAGAACGGCACACAACAACCAATACCACACTGATGCCGTTTGTTCGTGATTCAGTGTGTAGCATATCTGATAGAATCTGTTGGGGACAACACGCACCGTTGCATAGTCCCAGCCGCAATCGAATTGGGGGGTTCTTGGGTCATCCTGCGATAGTTAGTGAGACAGTGAGTGGGTGGGTGGGTGGGTGTGCCAGGAGCCAACCGTGCCACGCGTATGCAAAGCGAGTGTAGTGCAAGCACCAATCACGATCAGTTCGACAGTCCACTCATACGCACGCACATGCACCACGCCAGCATCTCGCCCACACATATGTAAACTACACACACGCACACGTACCATGTCCTCCGCGGTGGAGTACATCGCCTCCACCACATCTCCCACAGTGAGTCCCTTCGGTGCCGTCCCGAACAGCAGCGCCGCGACAGCCGCCGCGTTGGGAGCCGCCGCGCTCGTGCCGCGAAACTCCGGCTGGAGGTCGCCGTTGGTGTCGCGGCCGTGGAGGGAAGGAGGAGGGAAGAAGGTTGTGTCAAGCTGAGGGTGAGAGAAGAGTGGGTGAGTGAAGAGTGAGTGAGACGAGCCAATGTAACCTAACTCACTCAACTCACCCCGTCGGGTGCCATGATGAGGCTCTTGACCAGTTGCGGCTTCGGTAGGCGTTTGCCGGCATCTGCGGGAGGGAGTGGGTGTTGGTGTGTCATGATGATGATGTGTTGTGTGTTTATTAGCCATTGCATATGCAGCTCACTTACCCGAGAACAGCAGCGGTGTGCCGACTGCAGACGAGTAATACTCGCGAATAGAGGTTTTCCCCGTGAACGCCCTGCATGCCACACGCGCGCGAGAACACATCAACACATACTTCTACACACAAACAATATATGCGACAACGACAACATCATCAACACACCCACCGTGCTGCTTGGTAATCGACGGCGCCGACGGCGACGCTCCCCGCCGCATTCATGTGGCCGTAGCAAGTGGCGGAATTGGTAATGAAGTCAACGGGGCCAGAGAGATCTCCATGAGAAAAAACGACGTACTGGAGGACGCCAGGCTTGACTCCATTCACCCACTCTGGGACAGACACACACACACACACACATGTAAGCATCAGTCTCGCACATGCAACACGGATGCACACGCCACTCACCGACGGTAATGGGTGCCACTACGGTCTCGTTGGAATCGTTGTTAACGACGAGCAGCTCTTGTGCGTCGCCGCCGATGTTGGGTGTGGTGGCGCGATACAAGACTTCCAGCGCGTTGGACTCGTTGCTTCTGGAGGTGTGGACGTACATGTTGACGTCCGAACGGCAACCCGCCCCGCCACTCACAGAATAGAAAGGTTGATCCCTGTTGCATGTGTGTCTCACAACATGTCAACATGCCCAAAGATACGTGTATATGCGTATGTTGTGCGTACCAGTTGAGGACGATATAGGTTATGTTTGGGCCGAAGCCGAAAAGCTGGCTGGTAATCTTATGTGAGCCTTGCACGCCAAACTGATGACGCTTGCTGCCGCGGAGTTCACCCGCAACACCGCTGTCCACAAAGTCTGATGATGCAACATGATGCAGAGTATCAGGCACACACACACATGCAACAACAAATCCAACCACAGTCACGCACGCGCGTTGAGACCGTTGCGCACGTGTACCTTTGCTGTAAGAGACGAAGCCTTCGTTACCTGCCGGCAGTGAAATGGTTTGGATTAGTATGACCAGCTTGTTAACGCACATACAAGCGCACATATAATCAGCAGCAGAAAACTAAATAACCAGCCGATACAATTGGAGGCTTACCAGATGCAGAGAAGTATGCCACTCCACGCGAACGGACGTAGTTGACGGCTTGCGCGATGATCCCGTTCTGCATGTGGGGCAAGTGTGTGTATGTCATTCAGCTACATATAGCGTGACAGCGTCGTTTGGGGCTTGCATCACACTGGCATCATGTGTGTGTCCTGACTACAGAACATATGCACACGTGGTTTGTTTGCACATGCATACATGTACCTGGAACATAGGCTCGTAGAGATAACTAACGTCGTCGACTATCACACGACATCCAGCTTCCGCCAAGCTGCGTGTTCCCCCAACCGTGTGTTCAGTAACCACCACTTACGCATGGACTCTATGGCATGGCTCACACGCACACGCACACTCACGCGAGGATGCCGCCCGCGAAGCTGGCCTCGCTGCTCTTCGTCGTGTGGAAGGCGAGGTTGGCGTCGGGGGCGACGGCGTGGACGAGTTGAAGCATGGCGCGGCCCTCATCGGTGCCAGCATCTGCATGTTGTTGCATGGAATGGCTAGTGCGTGAGCAAATGGCAACCCCACACACGTAACCTCACACGAATCTCCTCTCACCGTAATCAAACAACACTTGCACACCCTTTGGAAGCGCATTCGATGCTATGTCTTTAGCGTATCCACGGAGGCTGTTACACGAGTGATATGTCATGATCAGTCATGTGTCATACAGTCCAACAGTGTGGCACACATACAAGCTCAAAGCAAGAGGCCAAACACAACAAAACACAACACAACACCTATTGAAAGAGTCGGACATCACGCCCACTTTGACCGGGCGTCTCCAGCTGCCTTGCAGTTTGAGCGAGGCGGACATCGCACGGGAGCCTTGTCTGCTTTGCTGTGTGTGTGTGTGTGTATGTGTGTGTGCCATTCCACTGCAATAAAACCCTACTTTGCGTATACATACGACGCAATGGAGTTTTGCCAACCTGGTGTAAGACGGCCAAACTTTCGCGCATGAGGTGCAGATCTTTGCATTTGTCCAGCTGCCAGAGAGAAGAGAAGCGGGGTGAGTTGAGAAGGTGGGTTGAGTGTGACACAAGTTGCAGAGAGGGGTGGGCACACACAAGCTTAAGGCTAGGTTGTGTGTGTTTCGCACCGTATTGATAGAATCCATGGGCACCCAGCCAGAAACAATGTGCCTATAAGACGCGAGTTGCTTTGCCCCAAGACTCGCCAAACAGGTCTTAAGGTCCTCAGCTGAAGCACCTTCCACAGCAGCTGCACGTACACACATACACACATAAGACGACAAGAACAGCAACGAGCTTAGCTTAAGCTATGCTTGTGGGCTTGTGCACATCACGCCAACAACAATCGGTTGGTGTGTTTGAGGCTGCATGCAAGTACTACTAAACTAAAAGTACCTGCAGTGAAGCGCACCATGTCGTCGCTCACGTGTGAACTCAGGGCGGCTGCGAGTTTAGTAGTAGCGCCTCCATGCTGCTGCAGGTCGCCTGCGGTGTGCCTGGCGTGGAGAGCCTTCAGGCCTTCGCTTATGGAGGGTTTGGCCGAAGCATGGGCGGTTATGCAAAGCAGGAGGAAGGCTGACAGGAGAGTTGCGAAAGATGGCGCCATGCTTGCTGCTGAACACACACACACACACACACACACACACAAGAAGAGTCGTCAGTGTGGGCAGAGGCATGTGCACATAGGCAGACAGGCAGAGAGCAAGTCAATACCCACAGTCAAGGACAATGCATGTGCACATTTCACCTTGGGGTTTGGGGGGAAGCGCTGAAAGAAGCGCTCAGCCAGCAGGCCGAGCGAGCAACAAACACAGCAGAGCAGAATGCACCGCCCAGACTGCAATGCAGTGAAGCTTACACATAAGCCTGAGAGTAAAGACGATTCTTGGCTTACCAAGCTTGCCAAGCCAAGTTGACCCCACTAACTGCATCCTATTCTCTGACTACATATACTATATCTGATTTTAAGTGGGCAGCAGGCGTCAAGGCTTACACAGCCCCGCCCAGGACATGGTCAGCCTTGATGTTTAAGCGTTGATGGCGCATATACCTGCAGCAAGCCCCTTTCACTAGCCGGCGCGTGTCAATGCGGGGCTGCTGAACAAGTGCCTAGCGGACGACTTGCCTGCTATCTGGCGGTAAATGCCATTGTCTACCAGTCAGACATGACCGAACCTTGTGGTGCAGTACCCGAGAAAGCTGCCTCGCCATCATCATTGCTTATATTTATCTACAATGAGATAAAAACCGCTTAATGCCACGCCGCACATGTATGTGTTGACATGTGGTAATAACACGTAGGCTGATGGATTCCGCCTGTCCGACACTCGCATGGTCCACGCGGCGACATTGGAAGCCAAGTATGCCAACATGTCAACTTGACATGTTGGCATGCTTGGCTCACCTGACAGTATCAAGCGAGCACTTGCTTGGTCAGCTTCTGTAACACCAGGATGATTTCAAAAATAACCATATCCGTATGTATGTACATTCTGATGACACGTTCTTCGAGCAGCGAGAAACATGCCTCGGTGTTATGAAAAGGGTCCGGCCCGGCCGGACTTTGATGGGCCATCAAAGCCATAAAAGACCATGGTGGGAATTATGGCTATTTCTATTTTTATGGAGTACGCCCAGCTGACTGGCTGCTATAACACTCGGTGAGCAATTGAAATGCTCGGCTACGGCATTTTTTGCCGTTTTGCAACGGGTGAGCAGCGTGTGCCGATAGTTTTGTCGTCGTCACACATGTTGGTATGTGGCAAAGTGTACGTGGATGTATGCGCCCGTTCACGCAGGGCGTACACGGGGAGAACTTTCATGTGAAAGTTGTACTCGTCTTCAGTCGGCACACTGTTGCTGTTCTCGGGTAAGTGAGTTGCATATGCAATGGCATTTGCATTCAAGGCTTGCTGTTGGTGACTGACACATTATGATAACCAACACACCCATTCCCACCCCCAATCACACGCCTACCAAAACAAATAATGCCAGCAATTGCCTACCAAAACAACAACTGTTCAAGAACCTCATCATGGCCCCCGACGGGGCAAGTTAAGTTAGGTTGCATTGACTTGTATGACTCACGCGCTCTTCACACACGCACTCAATGAGTGTGTACATAGGCTCTTTACTCGTTCGTTGGTCAACTTGAATAAAGTGTGAGTAATGTGACATCAGCTTTACACAACTTTCCTCCCTCCCGACGGCCGCGACACTAGTATGACTTTTGGGCAACGGTGACCTCCAGCCCAAGTTCTTCGACACGAGCGCGGCGGCTCCTAACGCGGTGGCCGTGGCGGTGCTGTTTGCGACGGCGCCCATGGGACTCATTGTGGCAGAGGTCGTGGAGGCTATATATGACATGACGGAAGACATGGTGAAGGTGCGGGTGGGTGGCTGGGTGGGTGGCTGGGGGTGTCGGAGTGAGTTTGTAAGAGTTGTGCTTCGCACTATGCTGCACTCATGTTGCGTATCTGTGCGCTAATGGTTTCTAAGACACCCACGTGCACTCATTGTGTCATTGCCAGTGCACAATGACCCAAAACCTCTCAATTTGACCGCGATAACGACTGCGGTAACGATAGTCGCACACACGGACGCTGTCACTGTGCGTGGGTGACTGATTGGCACACATGTGCACACACAATACCGCCCACATGCCATTCGGGATGGTGAGGGGAGCCCCTTTAACAGCTACCAGCCAGGCACCCCACTCACAAATAACAAGACCAGAATTGCACACAACTGTAACTGACCAGCGGTTGCAACTCAGCTCTTATACCCATACCGCTCTTCGAACTAACACACATTAATGGCTCACAAGGCCATTATCAGTGTGTGTTGTCAGCACATGCTAACATTATCCCTACATAAAGATCGTTGAACTCCTCTTTCAGTTGGCCCACTTCGGGATTGACAATCTGAGATGACAGGTTCATATGTTAAACCTACAATCTTTAAGTATACATGTACTTGTGATTTGTTTTTTATCGTTATCTTATCAATGTTTTCGGCCAGATATGACATCCTCCGCGCCTGGCTACTATTGCCTTAGCAATGCCTCTTCGGACGCGTCCCGGAAAGCTTGTAGCTCCCATGGCTATACTTGTTATTCATTAAAGCTCATTAATACTATAAAAAGCGTTGTACCAGTGGCAAACCGCAAGATATTATACGAATTGCCATCCTCGCTCACTCATGAAGGGTGTCACATAATACATGCCATTAAGATGCAATACGAAAGGCTGACACGCCACGAACATTGATTGGCTCTGTGTTTGCCCTCATCAATGCCATACAGATCCAGATTCATCCGACGATCAGTGATACTTATTGCCTTAGAGGCCGAGACCAATGTGCGTGCCCGATAAGCACTTCGCACGCTATGAAAAACAAGTCCCATGTTGGGTGGTCTTCTTTGCGTTAAAAATAGAGCAATGAGGGCACGCGTGATAACGATTGCAATTTAATAGTTACCTGTTTTTTTTTGGGTTAACCCCTTGCAAATCTAACGCCGCTTGCTATGATTAAGGCCATACACATAGAGACCAACTTGACAACTAATGGATAGATAACTTTCCCTACAACGTGCATTTTTCCAGGTGGTTTTTAGTGGTGAAACGAGGGAAAACACGCAGGGCGGCTAAATTAGCATGATATTAGTATCATGAAAAGTCGGAACTATGATTCGCATATCATTATATAACTTTCACCACGCCAGAGTTCATGCCACCAACCTTTGCATTTGCCCCCTATTTGAAATCTTATATGTTAAAACTGGCTTTTTAGCTTCATATGTATATGGTATGGCCCCAGTTATACGGCGTGGGTCAAGCAAAGCATATACGCATATGACCAATATCATGGAACACAATAATTGCGTCGCAATTATGCAGTTTTTGTCTCGCGCATGAATTTACATACTATATGTACCTGTATAAAAGCCCCCACATTTCACAAAAGCCCCCCACCCTTTTGCATGAAACGGGCTTGTAATGAAGGGGGCGAGAGAGGGGAGGGGGGGGGGGGCTCTTATTGAGCGGATGATTGTAATGTTAAGAGTAACCCATGTTTGGTATGTGTAACTGACGGGCAAAACTGGCCTCGCGTAACGCATGTGGGGGCTTGTAAATGGTTACCTGGCAGTATTTATGATTACTGTCAAGCCCATTGGAGGGCTTATCAGTATTTACAAAAATTCCCCACGTTTTCTATAAAAGGGGCTTGTAATATGAGGAAGCTTTTATACATATTGTTATTTATTCCGCACCATGTTTAACATATGCTAATCAATCCATGAGATGGCATGTCAAAATACATTACAGATTAACACATCACCACATCTCAATTCAAGGCTACCGAATGCATGTTGTGTTGCGCATGCACATGTATAACTTGTTTACATGTGTGAAACCCAATCGATCAATGTGCAATACATCGATGAAACTAGTTAACGCTCTCGGTCAAATTTTAACATAACTAGCAAAGCATCAACAATGCAAACATACATATGTTTGTGTATGTATGCTATGCACGTGTCAAAGTGGCGACCATATTTAATAGCCATGTGAGGATGCGCACTGTAATCAAGATTAGGTTACATGTGCACTGAAGGCATTAACGCTTAGTACTTCACAAAATGATGTTCCATTCTTTAAAAAGTAAATGTTGATGAAGATAAGTTGTAGTTCCATTCCTCTACCTTGAGGTATTGCGACACATGGGACCTTAACCACTATGCAGGCTATGCAGCAAAAGCGCTCGCTATTCTGGTGGACGAAAACGGCACATAGATTTCCCACTGCATTGCTCATGCTCAACGTACCATTATCATGCCGACGTGACAAAAGTAACAAAACATTCTCAGATCCAGCCCGAGGGAATGTGTTTTTAGGCCTGAGGGAATCTGTCTATACAGATTCTAAAACGATTCCGCCGTCAGGCACTGCCTGCATTGATTGATTGCTGGCCGCTTCATTTCTCGCCTGTGTCGTGGAGCACGCTTAATGATGAATGCATGGATGATGACGACTTTTATCCACTTTTCTAAGAACTTGTGCACAGCACAACGGTATCGCCGCAACACGGCGGGGGCATATGCCTCCGCCGTGCACACAGGCGGCTGCCGTCATTGAGAACAAAACATGCAAAGTCATCACATTCAGCACACTGACCAGTGCCGCTGCCACACTGTCTCCATCGTTATTGTAGTTGTGGGCGGTGGCGGTGTCCGTCACCATGGCGGGTTCAAGCATGGTGTGCATGTCGGCCATGCTGTTCATGCTGGTCACATCTGCTTCCTTCAGTGAGGTGGCTGCTCACAATGGCCGCCACCACAACGACTACAATCCGTACACATCCCGCCGACTGCGATACAATGCGGACGGCACCTTCAAGATACTCCAGGTGGGTATACCCACTAGCATGCTCAGCAGTTGGCACATACAACGCATGAGAGTGTGCATGCAATGCATGAGAGTGCCACACACGCGTATGTGCACAGCCGCACAGCACGAGTGAGTTGGAGGCTGGATGCTGTCAGCAGGTGGTTGTGATTGCACGTGGCATACATGTCCGCATACACACACGCACAAGCAATGACACTTGTCGACACACACACGCGTGCGCACACATACACACACACCTTGCAGGTTGCTGACATGCACTACACGAATGGTGCTGTCGTGACCGGCAACGGCTACGCCAACGCGTGCCAGAACATCTTGCCTGAATGGGCCGCTGCGGGCCCGTGCGACGACACCAACACGACGCAGTACCTCGCGCAACTGCTCGACCTGGAGAGACCAGACCTCGTCGTGTTCACCGGAGACAACATATTTGGATCAGACTGCATCAACCATAATGACAGCATGAGGGAGTTCCGAAAGCCCTTAGAGGACCGCGAGGTGAAAAGATTTGTGTGCGTGCGCGCACACATGTGCGTGTGGGTGTAACAGTTATTCAGGTTGGACATGTTCTTTACTTGCCTAAATTGTGTGATGCAGATTCCATGGATGATTATCTTTGGCAACCACGACGAGGAGTACAGTCCTAATGGCAACGCCGCTGAGGGGCTGCCACCGACCTTCACCACGCGCAGGCAGCTCGTTGCTGTGGACCAGGAGTCCAAGTTGTCACTCACACAGGTAAGGGGCACACGCACATACATGCACTCTTTGGTCCTGTGGAGTGCATGTTACAACCGTAAAGTACAATTGTCAAGTGAACTTTGCTGTGTGTGTGTGTGTGTGTGTGTGTGTGTGTGTGTGTGCAGTACGGGCCTTCTTTCCTTCATGGGGTGGGCACCTATGCCTACACCGTCAATGGTCATTCAGACAACAAGCCCAAGGTGAGGCGATTGTCGTGTGTGTTGTCCAGCACATACACATGCGAAACAGAAGTGAGTGAAACCAACTGTTGGCACATGGCTGACTGACTGATTGATGCAACATTGCAGCACGCGCTATACCTGTTTGACAGCGGCGCCTACAACAACTCGGGGCCCAGCGTGTTCGGCGGCGATGGTGGCTACGACTGGTATGTGTGTTGCATGAGCATTGTGTCGCCGTGGTTACAGTTGTTGTAATTGTTGTTGATGTTAACACAATACGTCACCTGTCATGCAGGGTTCACTACGACCAGGTTGCGTGGTACGCGACGACGTCGAAACGTCTGACCAAGCGCGAGGGGCGACAGATACCCGCGGTGGCATTCTGGCACATCCCCATACCCGAATACGAAACAGTAAGAGTGTAGTGCAATGAACGCATTGTTGCTATGACACAATGTAACAATCAACACATTGTGCAGGCGTACAGCTGCGGCACTGGCAGCGTCGAGAGGCCGGACCGAGTGGACTACAGAGGCGGGCGCTACGGTACGTCGTTTGGGCCTTTGACGACGGAGGCGGGTACAGGACTCTTCGCCACACTGTCTTGCGAGGAGGTGGGTGGGTGGGTGTGCGCGCGCGTGTGCACGCATGCATGTTGTCGATTGCCAGCACATACTGATTGGTTGACATCCAGCATGCGTGCGTACTGATGCTCACTGTCCTGTATTTTGTGCAGCAACTTGGCAAGATCAAGGGTGACAAGCACGAGGGCGTCTACAGGTAGGCATCGCGCGTACCATGTATTGATGGAGCAACCAACCACACATGTTACTCACACACAACATGTGCACTGTCACGCAGTCCGCACGTGTCGACTGGCCTGCTCGGCGCCTTCAACGAGATTGGCGATGTCAAGATGGGAACTGTGGGTCACGACCACATCAATGACTTCTGCGCTCCTTTCCTCGGCGTTCACCTATGCTATGGTGGCGGGTTCGGATACCATGCGTATGGAATTGAGGTGTGTACATTGCCACTGTGATACGTGTTACAGTCTGAGCGGTGTAACGCGATATGTGACTGATTGTTGTTGTTGTTGTTGTTGTTGTGTATGTCAGGGGCTCCAAAGACGCGCCCGGATCAAGTTGTATGAGTCAGGTCGCATTAACACGTACAAGCGCCTCGACTACTTTGGCAATTATGACGTCATTGACTACCAAACCATATATGAGGCCTAAGTGACACGCGTGGAATGTTGGCATTGCATACGAGCCTCAGACAGACAATGATTGTATTATTGTACACGTTTGGCAATCTTGTGGTATCATTGACCCATTTCACAAATACTTGCTGTGCGGTGGCTTGTATGTTTGTTCCAGATTGCCAAGTGACTGGTACTTGTACTGGTATGTGTATGAGTCACATATAGTGCGTGTGCATGTGCACCTTGTACGCAACCAAAGCACTTGGATTACATGACAGTATGTTTCTCCTTCCATATGACAGGATGGGCGTCCAGACAGAGAGAATGCATTGAACAACTTACATGGATGGTCGAACGCAGAGCATGAGAGCGCGGCCTGCTGCTTAAGAATGTCTTCACGCAGATTGCCCGCATTAAGTATTGGTGGCGTATGTGTTTGTCCACTTCATGTGCGTGTGCCATGCATGAGTGCGTGTGTATACATGCACGAACGAGTGCATGCACGCGGTCGTTGCTTCTGAATTTGTGCGTGTGCAAGCTGATTTTGAATCAATCATAAGTGTGTACTAGTTTTGTGCGTATACGTATGTGTTTTGTTTGCGCATATGCATGCGCACGTACTCTCGCGCACAAAGAACATCATTGCCAGAGATAATTCCCCACGACCCAACACGCGCATCATACTCCACGCTCCTGGCCGTGCGACTACCAAAGCCATCATCGCTCAACTTCGCCTACTGCCCGGCAACACACTCACAATTAAGGTGAAGGACGACGAAGGAGAGTGCTGGCCGCACGCACACGCATGCGCTCACGCACTCACTCACACTTACTCTCGTACACGCGCAGACTTTTCTGCTGCGCAACGTGGTGGACTTGCCTCTTTGCTGCCGCTGGTCGTTGTTGCCGCCCTTCCACATGGGTTTGCAGAAGAGAAAGCAAGCAGCTCAACAGAAGGAGCAGGAGGCGGCGATGGTGCTGGCGCGGGGGCAGCGCTCTGAGATCTGCGTTGGGTATGAGACTACGGAAGCTGCCGCATGTATTTACTTGCAAGGTGGACGTGTGGCTTGCGCGATCCTTGTTGCATTGACATATGTGCGTAGTAGAGAGGAATCGTGATACACGCGCAGGCAGTATATATGCGAGATTGATGGCGTGGCGCCGCACTCCATCAATCTGCGCGAGGTTGCAATTGGTAAATACGCGTTCTTGTCGATGAACCTCGACGCCCTCGACATTGGTGAGGTGTACGCCGGCACCACAGCCGAACATCAGGTCTGAGACATGCTCTCTCATTCATGCTGGGCAGGTCCACTGCCACGCCCCATGCACACACACGCACGCGCATGCGCACGCACCCCACGCCCACACACATACATGCGCACGCGCACGCGCACGGGCACACGCGCACGCGCCCACATGCACAGAGACTCACGCACGCACGCACGCACGCGCACGCGCGCGCGCGCCAGGTTTTGCGCAACGCGAGCGCTCTTGGACGCGTCCTTCCCTCTGGCGTCCTCCAGTACGACAAGTCCTTGTCCGTGACGAGTACACTCGCTCCCTCCGTCGCGGGCTCAGAGGAAAGGCGTTCGCACTCCTCGTGGCGGGAGGAAAGCCTCTTCTGCAACCGATGCAACGGGAGGCGCATGGTTCAGCGCTCGGAGGAGGAGAGAGCGCATCACCTTCGGGGACGTAACCTTCCAGCCCGCCTACGCCGCTTGCTACCACAGGTCAGGCACCACAAGCATGCGCGTGCGCGTGACAAACAACAGATTGAGGAATAGCCCGGTTGTAAGCGGCTTTATGGCTGTTGACGGCTGATGTCACTCGCACTAGCCTAGTGCAGATCACCCTCGGAGGGTGATCCTTGCTGCTTGGTCAAGGATGGCGCACGGGTCCCGGACCGTTGCGGCGGACGTGGTAGGCACATGTTGGGGGATGACAGGACACGACGGCGACGCCCCTCTCTGGCACAGGTTTATCATGTTGGCCAATGAGATGGTAATGTGCAACTCTCTCCCACCTTGCGCAGAGGGCGTCACTAGGCATCTTTGCTCCCCTTCCTCTGTAGGTGCATATAGGGACAAGGCACGATGCTTATTCATCCCATGCTACTGCGAGTCCAGCACCGCCCCGTGCTCATGATGGACACCCCTATCAAAAGTGCTATTGTGATATTTTGTTATTGTTGCCGTCAGCACACCTACTAAAATGCACCAAGATCCTACGCTGGAGCTGTGGACCGCGTTGTCTGTTTGCCGACGCCGCATCCAACACCAACACCATTGGAACATCCTTGTCTGACTTGTGGACATTGGCGCCAGCTCAGGCTCCCGGATGACTGATGAATTTATCGTGGACACTAAACTCATCAGAGCCCAGGAGGTGGGATGGCATGTGTGGCAGGGGAGACTGCGACCAGACAGGGCGAGAGCAAGCAGGCTGTGTGTGGCCAAGAGCGCGCACGCGGTCGTGGTGTAAAGGTGTGCGGGTGTGGATGCACGTGTGTAAGAGATAAACACGTGTGTGTGGGG
>RHPI01002368.1:1027541-1070575 GCA_009103225.1 Chlorokybus atmophyticus
GGGGGGCAGGGGTGCGTCTGTCGGTAGGGTTATGGCAGGTGAAGAGCAGGCGGACGATGTTGTGCGTGCATGCATGTGTGTACGCAGGAGGCGCTGTGTGTGTGTTGGGGGTGGGGGAGGCGTGTATGTGCGTATGCGTGTGCAGGCTGCGTGTGTTCGTGTATGACTGTGCGCACGTGTTCATGTGTCAGGTATATCTTCCACGAGTAAACGTTCTTGGGAGAGTACCGTGCGCAGGAACACGTGCAGAGGTGTACAACAGTACTCGTGTCTACGCAGGCCCTTGCACAGCAGGGATAAAAAGCTCAATGCAAGCATCCATTGAATCATCCATGGCATGCTCGTCATAAACAGCAAGGGTCTCGAGGCGCCTGCTGAAAGCGGACGGTAACAGGATGGTCCGGTTGTTGCAGTGCGCGCTTGCTTGCAAACAGCACTAGTTTGATACTAGCATGCGGTCTATGCTGTAGAGCCTGAAGTAGATACTTGAGAGATCTCTGCTGAGGCGCTGTGCATACTGAGCGATGCAGTTCACTACAAACTTCCCCTATGATTGTAGATATCTGCTCTATCCATGGAAATATGGACGTTGTCAATATTTATCTATATATTTATCTATATATATTGCAAACCCCCAACGGAAGTATACCAGGGAAAACAAATCCATAAACAATGCTACAAAAACTACTGTTTGCATCTACAGTGTCAAGATGTGTATTCATACACATCGCGATAAAACCAAGGCAAATGTGGGAAAATGTCGCCCACAAAATCAATGCAATGTCTATTACTACATTGCCACATCTATAATTAGGTCTATAGTAGATGTGAATGCGGGCTGCCCGTCTCATGGTTGGAGAGGCAGCAATAAACTACCCATAATGTTATTGATTAATCAATGTCTACATTATCCCTGATGTTTCTCTACAATGTCAATGTTTGCGTGGGTCATGGGGTCCAACGTCGAACTATGCTCGATCACAGGCGCATAACTACATCTACATTATCAACATGTTTATGGATGCTGTATACATGCCCTATCCTTGGATGTGGTTATAGACACAATCGTTACTCTCACCACACAATTGTTGATATAGTACATATCTGCAATAGTGGGGGAAGTTTGTCGTGGTTGTCGTGCCAGGTATAATTATAATTATAATTATAATTATAATTATAATTATAATTAGTTGCAAACAAGCTTCACCTCACCTCATTTGCGGCATGCTCAGGCGTGTTTATATGCTGCGTGTTACAAGCACATGTGTGGACAGCTTGCCTAGCAAGCTGTCCACACATGTCACAGGCGGCACAAGCTCAAATTTGGGCGCTGTTGGCAGCGAGGAGGATGGACTGATGTTGTCGGTGAGTAACCGTGCCGCGAGTCACGGTGAAAGCAGGCAGCTTTGCTGACGAGTGACTTGAAACCCTCCAGCGCATCTGAATCAAAGGTTACAACGATGCTCAACAGGAAGTTCTTGTGTATGCAAGGCACATGACGCAGATCAACATGCCCTGCACAGTGCAGAATTCAAGACTGACGTGCCATGCACGTGCATGCGACGGTATTGCCGACATGACTTACCGTATTACGAATTCCATGAAACAACCCACTTGTGTACCCCATCTTATATTTAACTTTTCGCGTATGCGGTGGTTCGTTCGCCATTGTAGCCGAGCTATAAGCTCAAACCATGGTCTAATCATCTTGCTAAGTTAGTCCTGCCTACATTATACTCATTCTTCTATCCTCTGCCAAGCGTGCATGCGCTAATTGCTGCTCGCAGGGAGGTTAGTGCGGACAGAGTTGTGAGTCTCCCGCTACTTACACAGCTTGCCAGCCTCTCATGCGTTGTCACTAATGTTAAGCTAAACGTCGCCATAGTATATGTTGGCATTCTTCCCGCACCCAAAGAGCTTGCACGCCTGCAGTCAGCACCAGATGTGAGACGTGCGTGCGTGCATGCGTGTGATGGGACCTTGCGCACATTGCTGTAGTTGCCGTTGCCAGTGTAGTATGCCCAATATGTGCAGGCGAGGTTGGTCGTGCACTTACGGCAGCAGCTGTTGGCATCGCGAACGCGGTTGATCCGCTTGATGCAGTACAGCGGGCGAGGTTTATCCACAACCCGGTGGGCAGTGGCCCCGAGCACAAGGACTTGCACGCTGTCGCCATGGAGACGCTTCTGTACAGGGGGAGCGGTCAATCAACCAAAGCAAGGTGCATGCACTCACGCACACATGCACTCACACCCGCGACCACGCGCACGCCCACACACTCAGCACTCAGGCAGCATCTGCACTGCACAGCAACTTGTGCCAGTGGCAACACACCAGTTCAGAATTTAAACGAGAAGGTACATTCAATAACCATAGATCGACAATAAAAGCACCAAGGTTTTTTCTATGGTCGAGTGGAATGTGACATTGGTCATCGGAGCTTGAGACACGGGTTCGATTCCTACCTTGCACACGAATTCCGCGGTCGTCGTTTCTCAATTCATTCAAATCGTAAATGGTTAATTCATGACTACCATCATCGATTGGTCGCGACATGCTGGTCGCGATGCGACCTGTGGGCCCGGCACCGGCGCGCTATGCGCGCGTTAACCGGTATGGGCCTAAATTGGCCAGCCCTTTGGCTGTGGGGCCGATGACCGACCTTAACAAACCCCTGGACGATTCCCCATCTGAGCATGGGCAGCTGCTAAGGACATCACTGTTCTTAAGTGTTTTTAGATGGGGGGGAATGTAACGGGAAGGTACCGTAAATAACCACAGATCGACAATGCTGCCACGTTCAGCTAAAAAATTATCCCAGGGGTTTGATCAGGGTTGGTCACCGGTCCCACTGCCCAAGGACCGGCCAATTTAGGCCCGTACCGATCTACGCGCGCATAGCGCGCCGCTGCCGGCCCCACAGGTCGCATTGCGACCAGCATGTTGCGACCAATCAATGATGGTAGTCATGAACTAACTATGTATGATTTGAGTGGATCGAGAAACAACGACCGCGGAATTCGTGCAAGGCAAAAATTGAACCCGGGTCTTAAGCTCCTATGACAAATGTCACAGACCATTCAACCATAAAAGACTTGGCGCTATTATGGTCGATTTGTGGTTATTAAATGTACCTTCCCGTTACATTCTAATTCGTAAAACCCTTGTTCGCAGATGCAGTGCTAGCCGCCAGTCACAGGCTGGCAGCGGCCATTGGGGCCGCACGGGTTGGGATGCGGGCAGATGGTGCACACAGACAAGCAACAAGTTGGTCGACACTGGCAAGCCTTGCCAGCTCATGGACATGCAGTCCCACAAGCATAGTATGCACACTTGCTGCACCCCCTTCACGCTCTACTCACCATTAGGTGGTGGCAATGGCGGGGGTAGTGGGGGTTGATGGCGAGGGGTGGGTGGGTGGATGCGATGCCGGAGGCGGTGGGGGTGATGGCTGTCACGTTGATTTCTCAACTTACCCAATAAGAGCGTCACACTTACAAACTTCTACACAAGCAGATGAACTTCACCACACACCTTGCAACAGGCAACAATTCAAAAAGGAGTTGGATGGGAGAGCACCCTTCAACAGCTTTAGCCAGGCACCCCACACACAGGTAGTTCTTGCAAGGCCAATAACTCCTTACCACCACAATGTGGTGATAGCCATGCCTTATACTACCCGCTGCTCTCCGACCTGACACCTCAGATGTCTAAGGCCAACAAGCCCTTGCCACCTGTGCGCTGATTCGTCAGCACAGGCTGACTTTGTCCACCCTCCGACACATCATAGGCAGCACTCTTGGCGCTATAGCGAGCATGCGCGCGCATACTCGCTTAACACTGACCAATCTTGTACTTACTGGTAAATGGTGTCTTGTGTAGCTGCTATGTCCTTATGCACTGGGTACATAATGACTGACTTCATGAGCACATATGCCAAGTGCTACACACACATGGTTATACGGAATCCGCACTTAGTCAATTTTACTTGCCACATAAGTATGGAACTGAGAGTGACATTCGCCAGTCCTATGGACGTAACATTTCTCCCCACCTGTACTGCAACTTCCATGTTGCAAACTATTAGAGCACAAGCCCCGCACGATGATTGCCAGCGAGGGTGGTCAACCCTTCTGAACCACCGCACACTATGCGTAAAACAAGTGCAAGTCATGGGAGTGACAACCAACTCTGATACTCAATAACAGGGCGCGCTTGTTGGCATGTCATAGAAGAGAATGTTGCACATTGCAACTGAGCACAAGCTCTGAAGCACAAGCTCCCTTAAGTGGCCCCCGTAGATTTGAGCTCACTCATAAACTCTTCCAACTTAGCAGTACAGTTTGCCAAGTTAGAAATTGGCTCCCACAGTTATGCTGTTCACCATAACCCGACCACTTTACAAGGTACTCAATTCGGAAGCCCTTCCTAAACTTCTTAAACCGTTTGCCAACAATGGCCTCAACCTCATACTCAAGGTCACCCTCTACCTCAATAGGAGGTGGAGGTGGCTGTACTTTAATATCACTCTTGTATGGTTTGAGCAGCGCCTTGTGAAATACATTGTGGACACGCATGCTCTTTGGCAACTCCAGTTTAAAGGCACGTGATCCCACAGTTGCAGAGACAATGAACGGCCCAAGCCACCCGGGCAGCAGCTAACATACACCACCGGTCCTAAGCCAAATGTTCTTAGTGCTTAACAAGACCTTATCCTAAACCTTTAGACCTTTTCCAAGCCTGCGCTGCCGATTAGCATACATCTTATGCCGATCCTGAGCTGCTTTCATCTTCTTAAGTCTTTGGCACTTGCCAACACAGCGTGCATTTGCTCTGTAAAGTCTCTAGCGGTAGGCACTTTCTTAGATGGCTGAACTTGCAGAGACATTGGCGTCACAGGATGCCTACCATAGTTAAAAAAGAATGGAATGTTGTGCAATAACTCTTGCCACGCATTGTTTACTGCGAACTCAACCAATTCAGATGCAATTCCCAGTCATCAACCCTGGGTGAAGCGTAGTGTGGCAACGCGTCTTCCTACACTTGGTTCGCACGCTCCGTCTGCCCATCACTCTGTGGATGGTAAGCGCTTAAGCTCTGCTTAATCCCCAAGTACTGACACACAGCTTGCCATATCCGACTGGTAAACTTGCAGTCACGGTCAAATACCAACTCTTTGAGTACCCCGTGCAGCTTGAGTACCGTGTTCATAGAAGCATATGCAAACTTTTGCGCACTCATGCTAGTGCGACAGGGTTCAGACCGGACCATCTTAGTAAGTCAGTCGACAAAGACAATGATGGCACCATGCCCTCTTATTGTCTCATGCAGATTTGTGATGTATAATCTGATCCACACTCACACTTTTCCACTGATAGCTTGGGATAGCTAGCGGCTTCAACAGCCCAGCTGGCTTATGGTATAAGGCCTTCACATTAACAATTGCCACAGCTCTGTAGATTTTTTTGTTGCAGCCATAGTAGGCCACCAGTACATTCGCTGTAGTAACTTGATGGTTTTGGTCATTCCCATGTGACCACTGTACGCTGCATTGTGTGCCTCAAACAAGCACTCTCCCCTAAGGTCAACTGCCATCGGCATAATCAGCTTGCCCTCACGGTACCATATACCTTTGTGACAAGTGATCTTGTCGTTTCTTTACTTTAGCAACTCAACAAACCAGTTGTCGAGTGCACAAGCCTGCAATACATGTGCAGCAATGTCTTGCACATCAGCGAGTGGGTCCTCCCCACTTGCATCAGCAAATGCCATTGCTTCAGTACAGATTGATTCACCTGCAATTGGCAACTCTTCGGAACAAGCCTCGCTTGGTTGCGATTCAGATTGCCTTTGCACCTGAGACCTGTTTGTTGCTCCCATTCTTAGGGTTGTGCTCCCTTTCTTGGGGTGCACGCTAGCCCGTGTCATTGCTGCCAACAACAGAGTCCAGCGACTTTCGGGATCTGCCACGTACACTCTCTCTGATTTGTATACCCAAGTGAAGTTGAATCAATCATGACGAGTCATCAGCCCACCGTGCTTGTCTCCTCGACAAAGTTGATTAGGTTCGAAAGAAAACAACGGGTTTATGGTCCGTCACCACCGTAGACCTTCCTTCCTCCCCCTCTTGATAGCAGCGCCACTCCTGTAGCGCATGAATTACCCCCAACTCTTGCTCAGTTGTGGTATGATTTCTCTCAGCTAGAGAGAACTTCTTGCTCAAGTATGCAAGCGGGTATCCCTCTTAGAGCATTACTGCGTCAGTGCCATTAAGGGATGCATCACTCACAACCTTAAAGTGCTTGGTGAAGTCATGCAGATGTAACATAGATGCTGTTAACAAGGCCTCGTTGATGGACTCACATGCTCTTTGGTGCCCACCTCCACACAACTCTGTACACGTAACAAGTTGGTGAGGGGTGCCACTCTGGATGAGTAACCAAAAATGTACTTCCGAAAATAGACCCAGACCCAGACCCACACTCAGACCCAGGAAGGCACGCAACTCGTGCACATTCTTAGGAGCAGGCCAATTTTTAACCTTTTGCAACCTTTTTGGGATCATGGCACACGCCCTTTGCACTTGCAATGTGCCCCAAGAATCCCAGCTCTGTTTTCCTGAATTCATTTGTAGGCATATACGCAAAGAACTTGTTGGCACGCAACGTGTCCAACATCTCACGCACATGTAAAGCATGTGACTTAGGGTCCTTACGGAATACCACAATGTCATCCATGTACACAAATTGTGTGTTCCCAATCAACTTATGGAACACCCGGTTCATTATAGCTTGGAAAGTAGCTGGCGCATTTGTGAGCCCAAAAGGTAGTACCTTGTACTGGCAGTGGCCCACAAGCGTTTTTAAAGCTGTTGTAAGCACATCTTCCAGGGCAATCCGTATCTGGTGGTATTAAATAATCACGTCCAATGAACTAAGTACCGAGGCTCCGCTGAGTCTTTAACATATCATCAATCCTTGGCGATGAGTACTTATTCTTGATGGTGAGCTTGTTTATAGCCCTATATTTACCCACATGCGTAGCCTGCCGTCCTTTTTAGGTACGAACAGAATGGGTACTCCAAAGGGAGAGCTACTTAAGTCAATCAATTTCTTTGCAAGCAATGCTGATTTGCTTCTCTATGTCCGCATGTTTAGCTGGACTCAGCATATACACATGTTTGAACGGAGATTGGGCACCCGTCACGAGAGGGATGGTATGCCAGATTTCCCTCTCAGGTGGCATCTCAGTAAACCAGTGCCCTTCCCAGAACGGAAGTCAACTTTCATGATGAAAGCTTTCGGAATGTTTTGAAACATGCTCACAATTGGTCTATCCCTTTTGTCACCTACGAAACTTTCCGTTTATTGACGGAAGCCTTAAAGGGCTATTCACGGAAGGTTTCAACCTCGATATCATTGAGTTTCATTGATAATGTCATATCATAATGACCTATATTTATTTATACATATATATACATATACACATACGAGATGATGTATATGCTAATAGCAATTATGCAATATGCGTATATCAAGGTACGACATGTATGTTGATTGCTTATCAGACACTTTTCGTGCTGTTATGGTCATTTACGGCAATTCCGGAAGGCACCCGACATATATAAGCAAAGGATACGTTAAACTCTTGTCATTTTCAAGAAGCTTCCCTTTGTGCGGAAGTAACAGGAAGTCCACGTCTAAACCCACGGAGTGAACCAAGTATACATCTCAGGCAGCTGGGCTCGAAACACATCAAAATACTCTTGCAGAAGAAATCCTCAAGAGCCTCCAGTGCTGTGTCATGCTCATTGCCAACAGTCTCACCCAGTGAAGTGGAACTCTCGTCAGCAAATGGCTTGACCAATACCACAAGAGGTGTAGCACCTTTCTTCACAGCTCTCTTCACCTGCATGGCACTCATCAACAGTGGTAATGCATCACTAGAGACAAGGGAAGTATCATCACATCCCTATGTTGTGTATTTTCTGAGGGTCACACGCCCTCTTCCTTTGCGAACACCGCATATGCTAGTGTCTGCATCTATGCGCATGCCATTCGCACACTCTAGATGAGCACCAACAATGACATCAACACCTGGTACTTTTACTGGACCACAAGAAACCTAAGTTCAGCATGATAGCCTTGCACACGCAACGCCAGACGCACAAACCCCTTTACTGGAATCTCATGGTCATCCAGCGTGGCTGTTGTCTTGGTGGCTTTTACCGGTGGAAATGGCCCCCCTTGCCCACAACTTAAATGGAGATCCAACTATAACTTAATTAGGGTGTAAGCAACATATCGATATTTGCAATTTTTCCTGCTGCATCCACAACTTAGTTTGGTATCCAGCTACCATAAGGAAAAGTAGTTGGTGTGCATAAAGTTTGGTATTTGTCTTTCTTGAATTTTATGGCCACATCCTATACTTATTTTTGGTGAGATCATGTATCAAGGGGATTGATCTTAATGCGTGATCCAACCAGAAATGTTATGGCCGCAGTTCGCGGCCAAAAAACAAAAAGTTGTACCGCGGGGGAGCTCGCAGCTCCATTGCCAAGGTTCGAACCTGCATGGACAAACCTGTCAAAATCACAAATAACAACCTACGACCCAAGTACTGACCGATCAGACTATGACACGCAACATTTTGCACCGCGTTTGTAAAGTTATATTCTTTACAGCGGCTGCCTCAATTGTCTCGTGCCGCAACGCATGCATGTCAGGTGTATTGCATTTATGTATTAGCGTTACGCAATGCTTGTACCAACACCTGCATACAATAGCACTAGGCTACCCTCGTCGGTAAACAATGCTGACAGGTGTATGTATACATATGTATGTAAATATGCATTATTAGATGTAATTTATGATAATTATATATAAGAAATGTGTATATAAATATATTGTAAAAATACATAGTAATAGTGTATCATTGTTTGAATCAAATAATGTATGCACATAACAACATGACAAGGGACATGTTATGTATATACATACACATATACATGTGTATATTCACGCATTGACACACGCCAGCTGATTGGCTGGTGAGTCTATCTACAACGGCTCTCCCCTGCCCCACGTCAGAGGACGCACAGGGGAGAGCACGCTGTGCGCTGTCACGTCACCATGCCCTGCACCGCCAGGCATGGCGCCGCCCCCGATGCCAGCTGCACCGGCCTCATAAGCGGTGCTCAGAGGCAGAGCAGCTGGCAGCCTTGCCACGCATGGCAAGGCCTTAGCTGCTGCGGCAGTTGCCGCCGCAGTTGTTGTTCTCGTCGGCGCCGGAGGCGCCATTGTGCTTGCTCAAGTGCGCGTGTTGCTGCTGCGCAGCGTTATGCATAACGCTGCGCAGCAGCATATGCAGCACGGCGCTGCGCCTGCCGTGCTCAACTGTTGGTCGCCGCTGGAGCCGCCGCCCCCTGGCACGGAGCGTTTTCTGCTGCCTCCGGAGGACGGGGTTGAGCACCAGCTGGTGGGCGGCAGCTGCCGCTCTATCCAGCTGAGTGCTTGGCATCAGCAGGTGGCCCTGGGCATCGTTATCGACGAGCTGTTGGCAACCGACCTCGCCAAGCAAATCGACGTCCGCTACGCCGACGACCGCCCCATGCACGACCGTGTGGTCCTTGGCATCAGTCCCATGTACGGCAGCCAGGAGCTGCGCCTGGTGGTCGAGGTTGGCATCAGCGACGTCAGCCTCCCTCAGCCGCATCGCTGCTTGCTGCAGGTGCGTGGGGCTGGCGGTGGCTGGCGCGACCTAATCACCGTACCACTGCCGCCCTTGCTGCGTGACCCAGCTATTGTGCCGCGGGCGCGCAGCTTGCGCTCTGTGTTTGGCAGGGACCGCACCACCCTGCGCACTACCTTTCCAGCGCCACATGGCAGATGGCCCGGCTACTCCCCTGCTCAGCCAGGCCCGCCATTGGCGCCGCCCGCCCAGCCCGCACCGGCGCAGGAGCCGCTCGCCGCCGAGGCGGCACAGCAACAGCCCGCGGCGCAGCCCGCGCCGCAGCCCCTGCCACCACCTGCGCCGCCCGGTCAGGTCTCGCCGCAGCAGCTTGCCAATGTCGTCATGGACGCCGGCCTGGGAGCGGGTGCACAATAACAGGAGCTGCAGCCGGAGCAGAAGCAAGAGCCCGGCCAGGAGGCGCGCGCCGGTGAAGAGCCGGCCCCAATCCTCCGACCGCTCTCCCCCACCGCTGGATGTCATGTGTCGCGCGCCTCGCCTAGCCCCTCCGGCGGCGCCGCCTCCTCCGTGCCCAATTCCTCCGCCTCCAAGGCGCAGCAGCGCCTCCGGCTCTCATGGCTCCCGCATAGCCACCCTGCGTGCCGCCAGAAGCGCAGCTCGCCGTCGTTGCAAGTGGGAGTTTGCCTCTGCAGCTGGGGCGTTCCAAGCCCTCTCTGATGCCATGGACAGCTACCTGGCTCTCTATTCCAGTAAAGACGACGCAGACTCCGAACAGCGGTGAAGCTACTCAACCCCCCGACCTCCGCGCTCTCATCCACAAAGTTGTTTACGTGCCAGGATTGAGCGGAGAGTGCTTAGTGGCATGCATTAATAGTGTGGAGGATCCTGCCCAAAGAACCCTCAATGTCACAATCCAGCCCTCGCAACACAGAGCACAGGTGTTGCAGCGTGTGTCTCCCCATAGATGCACTCACGCACACGCCACCACCACCTCCCCCATCAGAAGAAGAAGATGTCTTTGCCAACACCAACGGCATGATCCTCGCACCAGATGGTATGCACGTCATACAGTTCACGCGCACTTCCCGTTATGTGCGCGTGCGCCAGAATATCATCAACCGCATCACCAACGACACCTCCATGCGGGGCCTTTTCAGCATGTGGCGCCGTTCGGAGCTTGTGACAGACTCAAGGTACCCTCTGATGGCAGCTTACGTACATGTGCTGCTGGAGGCTAGCCTATTTCGAGAATTCGGAGAAGATAATGCCGCCACCTTCAGTGAAGACCATGCCCGCTTGCTGGAGGCGGCCAAAACCAAGCTGTCCGCAGCTTACACCGAGGCTCGCCTGATAGACGAGGTCGTGGGGCTGTATAGTGATGTGCAGCTTACACCGAGGCTCGCCTGATAGACGAGGTCTTGGGACTGTACAGTGATGTGAGACGTACGGCAGCTCAGCATCGGAGCCAATTCCAACACGTGGCTAGGTACTCATGTTGCTTAAGGGCGGCTCTGAGCATAGTGGCCAGCTTGCCGTGCCCTTGTGTGTTGTGCTTAAGGGCGGCTCTGTGCATAGTGGCCAGGTCGCCGTGCCCTTGTGTGTGTGCTGCACATGTTCGCACTTTCACGCGCTGTGCGTGCTGGCCGGCAGCCGCCACCTTGTTTGCTTCATGCTTATGCTGGCCTCGCTGGCTTGCCACCCGCTCAGGATTGTTATTGGCAAAGAAGCTGGGCAGCGCGATCACGAGCGCGACGCCAATGCCCCCAACCAGTCAGACAAAGACCGACGCCATGATCACCACCAGCACAACGTAGTTGGTGGTCGGCTGCACGAGAAACGCCCATGGCGAAACAACCCTGCAAAGCCTCAAGACGACAACGTGTGAGTAGTTAAGCAGTGTCTGCAGTTGCAGCTAGTTAATGCCAGCTTATGCAGCTGCGCATGTGCGTGCATGAACCTGGTACTCCCCTCATTTATACATGTATTTTTCGCCCCATCTTCTCTGCCTCAACGCAATGCTGCTCTGTGCATTGCACCCGGTTTGCGCTGCTTTATTGACTGCGTGGTAGCGCCTGCGCCTGCATACACAGCTGCATGGGCTAGCCTGCGTGCTACTGCCTCTCGCCTGAGGCCCCGCACCGCAGGCGTCGCTGGCCTGCAACCACAGCTCAGGTCCCCTCCCTGCCTTGGCACCTGAGCGCAAGCCGCACCATAGCCGCGTCACCATCCTTGCCAGCGCAGCGTCACTCGCCTGACAAGTCGCTGTCATGCTTGGTGCCCACACATACCAGCCTTCATCGGGCATGTCTACATTGAAACCAGCGCCCGGCCTACCGACATACTAACGCGCGCGCGTCCCTGACCAGTAGCTAGGTCATGACTTTAGGGTAGCCCACGACCATAGCCCATAGGCACCGCGTGTAGCTGTTCAGTTGTGAGTTCAGTCATAAGTTGTGTTCTATATCGAGTGACAATCGCTGTGAAAATAGCCTCGATATGACCATTAGCTTATGTTCTGAACAGTCATGATTTGACTTGTATAAGTAGTCACAGTGTTCACCGGATCAGCTGGTGACACTGTGAGTGAGAAAGCTAAGAGCTTGTGAAACGACTTGAACTACGAACACGCCATCCCGGTTACCAAGAACCCCCTCACTGTGTGAGAGCCTGTGCATGCTCGTGTGTGCATCGTGCTTGTTATCGCTGTGAGCCTGGTGTGCCTGGTTGCAGTGTGCTTGTGGGCATCAGTCAGGGCATAGTATCCACGTGTTGCTTGCTCATTCACCTCACTTAACAGTACTGTTAAGCACTAGTGTAACACATTTTCACTTAAGCATTTTCACTTAAGCATTTTCACTTAAGCACTAGTGTAACACATTTTCCGCTCATGCAAAGAACTGTGTAAATAGCACTACCTATAGTAGTGGCTTGTTGACTCACAGAGTCACCCTCTTTGCTCATGTGAGTGTGTAGCATTCTGCATCAGATAAGTGCAGTCTGTATCTGGGGACACATCCCTGGGCATTCGTTATCACTGTCATTACATAGTGCGCACATAAGCACTAGTGTGGTGAGTGATAGCGGCATCGAGACAGGCGGTAGAGCACAAACACTCTACCCTGCATACACTTTCACCTCTGGACTAGATGTATGAGCAGGCCCACCCCGTTCTCTCCGATAGACAAGGGTGACCGCAGCAGCTGGAGCCCAACCTCCAACCTCACCTACGAGCGGACCAGCGACGGGAGCAACGATCGTAGCAGCAGAGGCTCACGTGCTGTCTCCGACTTCACTCCGTTCCGGTCGACTTCACGACATCGAATTTCCCCACTCTCGTCCGACAGTGACGACTACGAGATGGAGTCTTTCAGCTCAACCATGTCCCTACGCTTCTACGGACGTGCTGGCACTACCTCTCTGGACGAATTCATCATCAAGTCTTACTCCAAGCTGCAACAGCAGGCTTTAAAGAACAAAGACTGGTCAGATGAGATCTCTTTTCACATTGCTGCTCAGTATCTGAACCATGAAGCACATGATGTCTGAAAGTCTGTAGCTGAACTGCATCGAATTGATGGTTATGGCGAGCTTGCCAACACCATAGCGCCTGCATCACTGCACAGTCCATCAGCCGTCTTTCCACCTGCCACTCCCGCTACGGTTACCGGGTTGTTCATAGCGGCAGCCATCAACAGAGCAGAGGAGGAGGAACCTGAGTTGGTGATTGTCAACCTGACCCCCGCAGAGATTGAGATCAAGACGGCCGCGCAACGGGCCTGGATTTTGGGTCGTTCTGCTGCCATCCTTGAGGAACAACGAACTGCAGCCGCTGAGGTGGGCACGCCCCTACCTATGGCAACACCTGGCTCTCGTGCGGGAGGCAGTGCTTTCACCCTTGGGTCAGTTGCACTGCGCGCACCAGCCATCACTGTAGGTGCTGCCATCTCTGACTCTCCACTCAAGGATCTATACGCTGCACTTCGGCGCACCTTCCCACCGCAGACCACTAGTAGTGGAGGAGTTGAGGCGGTTCCGGCGCAAGCCCAATGAGGACCCCCTACGCCTGTACTCCAGGCTGTAAGGGCTGTTGAAGGACACTGACTACAAGATCGTCAACGATGAGGCGGCCGCAGTGGAATATGTCAATGAGTTTGATGCCACCCTGAGCGAGTCGACGCGCCTGACCCTGAACTACAGCAGGCCCCTTGGCAACACGCTCAAGGAAGCTTTCGAGACTGCACAAGCCATCCCTAAGCGCTTGGTGTATGAGAAGGCAGTGCTGAACACCAACTGCAGCGCCTCACGGCCTGTAGCCAGCACGACTGTCGAGCCTCCGCGACGCGAACATGGCCGCAACGCTCCACCAGCACGTGACAAAGGGAAACAGTCAGCGCATACTGCTCTGTCTGCCCTTGTGCTGTGTCATCGCTGTGGACGGCATGGGCACTACCAAAAGGAGTGCACCAAAGAGTACTCAACTCAGGCCTGCGACTACTGTCACAAGACAGGCCACTTGGAGTCCATCTGCTGGCTCAAGTTCCCCGAGTTGAGACCCGTCAACTGTTGAAGGACTAGCATGCACATGTAGTTGAGGCAAGCATAGACACACAGAGACAGAGCTACCGCCACCAGAGCATACATAAGTCACATCACATTCATCTATTACAAGTTGTCCGCTGGTTCTTATACCAGCCAGTTACACACACGTCTACCTTTGCAAGCACTGCGTAAGCTATACTCAGCCTTTTGACGCGCTCTAAGCTGTGTTGTCTTCCTTACAACCAGAGCTTTCCAACAAGCTCTTACACGTCTAATATGAGTAAGTATACGCGGAGATACAAAGCAGTTAGTAAGGCTCCAGTCTGGAGTCCGGAGTCTGGTCCGACGATGCCATCATTGCTAAGTCTGGACCTAGTGCTCGTCCTTACGACCTTCTACTCCTGTGTGGAGGGTCGATGCTGATCGCATGTAGAAATACTCTCAACACTCCCACGCAAGCAGCTTGACCTCTAACGCTTGCTTTTATTGTTAAACACAAATGCTAAGTCCTGCACAACAAGTCTTGAACTTGAGTGGTGACAATGGCTTTGTCATGAAGTCCGCCAGCATGCGTTCGGTGTTGCAGTACTGAAACTCCACCTCCTTCCTTGTGACTCTGTCACGCACAAAGTGATGCATGACACAAATGTGCTTCGTCCTTGCCGAGGCGATAGGGTGCTTCAACAACTTGATGGCTCCTTGGTTGTCACAGTTGATGACGATGCACGCCATGGGGTGCTCCAAGTCTGCCATGAGCTTGCGAAGCCAGGTTGCCTCCTTCACTGCTGCTGCCGCTGCCATGTACTCAGCCTCTGATGTAGATGCTGCTGTTGTTGGCTGCAGCCTGCTATTTCAGCTCACCACGCCTCCGTTTAGCTTGACGACGTACCCTGTAGTGGATCTCCTGCTGTTGAGGTCACCAGCAAAGTGTGAGTCGCAGTAGCCCTCCAACTCAATGCTCCCGCTCCCAAACTCGATGCCAACTGTTGCGCTCCCAGCAACATAGCGTAGTACTCCCTTTGCTGCTCTCCAGTGCTCCATGCTCGGTGCTGACATGTAGCGAGCAAGTACTCCCACAGCATGTGCAACATCGGGACGTGTGCACACTGCCAGATAGAGCATGCTGCCTACCAGCTCACCATATGGATACTGAGCCTTGTCGAGTACCTCCTCATCCTTTGCCTTGATGAGGGCAGTGCCAAGTGCCAACGGTGTGGTCTTGGTCTTCGCTTCAGTGAGCCCAAACTTGGCGACGAGTCTTCTCACCATCTGCTCCTGACTGATCTTGATTGTGCGAGCCGCCCTGTCGCGCTCAATCACCATGCCAAGGAACCACTTGGCCTCTCCAAGATCACGGACTGAGAATGCTTGCCGTAGAGCAAGTTTTGTCTCCTGCAGGTGGTGCACCTGCCTGGCGGTGATGATGATATCATCAACATACACGAGCAGCCAGATCTTGTTGTCTGCATGGATGAAGAGTCCAGGGTCTGCAGAGGATGCGGTGAAGCCAAGTGCCTCAAGCTCGTTGGTGAGCCTGATGTGTCACATATGCGGTGCATGTCGCAGCCCGTACAGTGCCTTGATCAGCTTGCACGCTGTGCCTCTCTCCCCTTCTTCATATCCAGGTGGTTGCTCGATGAAGATCTCCTCCTCCAGCTCTCCGTAGAGGACGGCAGTCTTCACATCCAGGTGATGCAGCTCTAGGTCTTCAGCAGCAACCATAGCTAGCAGTGCACGGAACATGGTATGCTTACTTACAGGTGCAAACACTTCGTTGAAGTCCACACCTTCCTGCTGTAAGAAGCCCTTTGCCACCAGTCTTGCCTTGTAGCGCTCAATGTTGCCCTGACCATCACGCTTCACCTTGAAGACCCATTTCACTGGAATGGTCTTCACTCCTTGCGGTAACTGCTCCAGTGACCAATTGTTGATGGCATGGAGTGACGCAATCTCCTCGTCCATAGCACGCTGCCATTGCTCCACATCTGGTGCTAACAATGCCTCCTCGTAAGTGCTTGGCTCCTCATTGTGCACACTGGCGACGTGTGCCTTGTGTAAGAAGTCAGGTGCCTTTCTCTCCCTCATTGGGTATCTCCGAGCTGCGTGCTCCTGCTGCAGGTGCGACTGCTTGTCTGCTATAGTAAAGTCCTGCTCACCCTTATCGTCGATGATGGCCTTGCCTGCAACTCCCCCTTGCGTAGGAAGTTCCTCTGGCTGTGCTTCATCTTCATCTCGAGGAAAGAAGCCTGCTTCTGGTTATGATAATCCCTCATGAAAAACCACCTCTCTGCTCACGATGATCTTCTGAGTGTCCTCGAGCAAGATCCTGTAAGCCTTGGAACCCGGTTCATAGCCAACGAAGATGCCCTTCTTGCTGACCGGCTCCAGCTTGTGCCTGAGCTGTTTAGGCACTAGTGCATATGCCGTGCATCCAAACACACGCATACCACTCACATCGGGTGTGGCTCTATAGAAGTGCCCCCACGGAGTCTTTTGCTCTGAGCTCACCGGAGACCTGTTGCGGGATGTAGTTGGCAGTGAGTACCGCCTCCTTCCACAGACTGTCTTCCATATTTGTGTCGTTGAGCATGGCTCGAACACGCTCCAAGAGTGTCCTGTTGAGGCGTTCAGCTGCTCCATTCTGCTGCGGGGTGTAGGGTGCCGTTGTCTCGTGGCGTATGCCCTTGCTGGCGAAGACTCCTTCAACTCCTTGTTGATGTACTCCCCTCCTCCGTCACTCCTCATTGCCTTCATCTTGTTGCTAGACTGCGTCTCCAACAAGGCCACAACTGTGCGCACAGCTCCAGCAACTTCTGACTTGAGCGTCAATGGAAAGATGATGGATAGCTTGCTGTAGTCGTCAAGGAATGTAGCAAAGTACCTGGCCCCTCCCTTCGCCACAATGCGCATAGGGCCACAGACATATATGTGCACAAGCTCGCAAGGATGCTGACTGCTAGAAGAGGATGATGGAAATGGCATAGCATGCTGCTTTGCAACCAGGCATGGTTCACAAAGTGCACCTGATGCATTCTTGAGTTCTTCTGTGCTGAGATGGATGCCCTTGTCCATATTCTCAACGACAAGGCGAGTGAGGTTGATGTAGCTGAGATGCCCGAACCTTCGATGCCACAATGTTGGCGACTCCTTGTCCTTCACCACCATGGCTTGAATGTCAATGTCCTTAGGGTGCTGCTCCACGTGGTAGAGCCCTCCCGGATCAGCGATTTCAACCATGTGCACCACCCCATGAAGGATGACTGTGCAGCCACCCTTCCAAAATAGGATCTCCGCGCCTAAGCGCTCCGCAACCCTCACGGAGAATAGACTCGCAATAGCCTTAGGAACATGCATGACGTCGCGTAACAACACCTCGCGTAGTGTGTTACCAACCTTGCACTGAAGTCGTATGTTGCCAACTCCCTCAGCCACCAGTACTTCGCCACCAAAGCCCGCCACCTTGATTGTGGACGTCAGCTTCTTGTAGCCCTCCATCACCTCCTTGTTTGGTGTGAGATGACGATTGCAGCCAGAGTCCACCGTACAGAAAGCTGTGCCCGCCCTCGAACTGGATGCAGTGAAGGCGACTTGTTTCTCCTTGTGTTGGTGCTCGTTGCCGCTGTTGCTGGTGCTTGCTCTAGGTTGCCCCTGCTGTTTCTTCCTACAGTCCATCACAATGTGCCCCTTCGAACCACACCAGTGGCATGTGAGGTCTTTGTGACGAGGATTGCCCGGCTTGTTGCCCTTGTTCTTCTCTTCACGGTTGCTCTTCTTCCCGTGCTTGTTGGTGTAGACGGCCACGGCATCAGCTTGCTCGTCCTTCTTCATCACCCTCTGCTCCACGGTGAGCAGCTTCGGTAGTACATCGTCCAGCGTCATCTCCGATGACGATGTCTCTAGCAGTGTTGCAACGACCTCGTACTCTGCTGGTAGCCCTGCAACAATGGCCAGCACTACCTCCGTCTCCCCCATATTATGGCCGACGTTGATGAGGTCCGCCCACAGCTCTCTCGCGCGCGCAACATACTTCGTGATGGGTTCTGCTGCCTCTTTCCTGAGTGCGCTCAGCTGCTTGCGTAGCTGCAATTTTCTGGCGTTGTTCTTGGCTCTGAAAACGGCTGATAGCTTGTCCCAAGCTTGTCTACTATCTTCACATGCAGTGAGCATGGAAAAGTGATGCGGTTTGCAATTCAACACAAGCAAAGAGTGTGCTTTTGCTGAATGCTCTAACCACACAGTGTTTGCTCCTGGTATTGGTGGTGGTGCCTTCGGGTCAACATACTTCCACACCTTCTTATGGATGAGCAAGGCCTTCATCTCCACGCACCATGTGTTGTAGTTGACGGTGTCCAGCTTTGCAATCTGCCCCTTGTCGTAGGTCGCCTCCATCTTTGTCGTGCCTGCCTTCACTTGCAGTTGACACCCAAGGCTCTGCTACCAACAAGCTACCGTAGTGTAAAACTACTATGCACACAAGCTAGTCTCACACTTCTCAAGCGTAGTGTGGGCCCATAACCTATTGAAGGACTAGCATGCACATGTAGCTGAGGCAAGCATGGATACACACGGACAGAGCTACCGCCACCATAGCATACACAAGTCACATCACATTCATCTATTACAAGTTGTCCGCTGGTTCTTATACCAGCCAGTTACACACACGTCTACGTTTGCAAGCACTGCGTAAGCTATACTTAGCCTTTTGACGCGCTCTAAGCTGTGTTGTCTTCCTTCCAACGTCAGTCAATCGTGAACTTGATGCCGTCCATGCTTGTGANCGGAGATACGAAGCAGTTAGTAAGGCTCCAGTCTGGAGTCCGGAGTCTGGTCCGACGATGCCATCTTGCTAAGTCCGGACCTAGTGCTCGTTCTTACGACCTTCTACTCCTGTGTGGAGGGTCGATGCTGGTCGTATGTAGGAATACTCTCAACATCAACAACTACAACAGCAACAACACTGGAGGCCACAACGGCAACAACGCTGGTGGCTACAACAACAATCACACTGGAGGCTATAACCACACCAACAACTATGGCAACGCTCGCAAGGAAGAGCAAGCCTATAGGGGGGGGGGGGGGGGGGGGGNTCCTCAGCGCAAGGGATTGGAAGGACGTCCGCGCGCTGCTGCTGTTGCCGCCAAGGCTCAAGCCAAACCGCCAGCTGATGATCATATGGCTGCCCTCATGGCACGTATGGCATGCTTGGAGGAAGACAAGGAGCAGGACGACCACGCCTGTTACTCTGCCCGGTGGGCACTAATGGCTCCAAAGCGCACGAGAGACACCAGCACTCCGTCGCGTATTCAACCATCCCGGCGAGTTCGAGGGGAAGCCGCAACATCGTCAGTAGCTACCTCCTCTGAAGCCACCAGTGGCACTACACCAGCCGCAACGGTCACACCGGCTACGACGTCAACTCCGGCAGTGCTACCAGCAACCTGCTCAATCTTACCAGAGACTGGTCTACCAGTGAGCACCGTCGCTCCCACACTGGTGAGCACGCAGACAACAGCCACTGTCATTCCCGACTCTGCAGCAGTAGATCACACCGGTCCCACTCCAACAACACCCCCTATGCCAGCAGGCGTTGAGACCACTCTCGCGCCGCTGAGCGGCACTTTCGCCACCACCGACAGTGCCATCCTCGAGCCTGCTGCCGCTGCAGCAACACGCTCAACTACATTGCCCTTGACGTCACTCAGGCTGTCCCTCGAGGTCAGCAAGCTGAGCGTGCCTGGGAGACCATCATGCGTGGGGCAGATCCCACTACCATTGCTTTTGGGCAAGGAGGGGAGCGCACAACACGCATTGAACGCAGTGATCGCATCTTCCCACTGCCTGAAGATCACGCTGCTAGAACAGACTCAGCGACAACTGGAGGATGAAGTTCTTGTCGGCACGGCACATCCCATGCGAGACCGTGTCTTCGTTGTCAGAACGCCTGTTGTACTAGAGCTGGCACGGCAGTTGTTCTGGACTCTGCATAACGATATGCAGACGGCGCTACGCCAACCCGCACCAGTCCGTCATGAACCCTTTGAGCCCAGCCCACTGGACACGTATAGGGACCAACAACCCAACGTACAGCTGCACATCGCTGATACAGCCGACATGCCTCTGGGTGACAACGAAGCACTGAGGCCCCTCAATACCGTCGGACATCATCAGCGCTACACCGCGCTGGAACAGGCATACACCTGGCGACAGGATCAAGCGACGGCCATCAACGCAAGAGCGCACGCCCTTGCCTATGCTCGCGCTAGCGTTCTCAGCCAACAGTCGGTGGCCCATCATCCGGTACAACACCTCTCGTCGGTGGGCCCGACGGTGACCAGACGAGGGCGCTGGCCCAACAAACCAGGGGGGTGATTGCCCCGCTGCTACCCGCCTTGTTGGAAGACTTGCCTGAAGATTGACGGGATCCAGGGAGAGGCTACCTCACACCGCAAGGGTGGACACAACGAGATGGAGCAGGTTTAATTGGGAAACAGCAACTACGTACTGCCCTGTTGCAACAAGCAACCATGCTGCACCGATAAGAAGGCATCGGCCTGAGGCGGATGCTGGGGATGCGAGAAGGTGGTAGCGAAGCTCGAACAAGACTGGTAACTTGGCAAGTCACTAATCACCCCGCAGTCCCCCTGCTCGCCTTCAGCACCAGAGTGTTTTTAGTGGACGCCTTCTTGCGGTCACTACGGCAAGCCTATGACGAGGTTGCCTCGATATCCACCGACACCTTAAAAGGAGTACAAGATGCCATACACAGGTTGCCAGGGGTGGAAGCAGCGCGGCAACGCAGATGCATCTCAGCTGCCCACGAGCAGCATGTCCAACAGCCAGAGATTTACCTCACTGTGCGGGCGCGAGCAACAACGGTGTTGGAGGTGGGAGTGGTCAATGTCAGATGGGATTCCTACATGGCAGGGATCCTAAGGGTTCCCACTATAACCCACAACATAAGAGTGAGGCTCCTCCGCGCAGTGTACCTCCAGCCCATGCCTCAGAATCACCGTTGGAGTGATGTGATCAACAACCCAACAGCCATATGGGAAGGTACATTGGTCAGGGAGGCAGCTCATGCAGTACGCTGAACTTATGTGGAAGAACAGATCGCACGGGAGGCGGGCCCACAAACACCCGGTCCTCCAGGGTTTCCCCAACAGCCACTGGCCACGCTGCCAGGAATGACCCCGGCCATACAGAGACGCAATCCCCCGTCACCGCAATCAGGGCAGCTTCAAGCAGCACCGCCAGCACCCAGGCCACAGCGTGTTTATCAACAGCCAAGATAAGGACGGTTCGGTCCAGGCCGCGGTCAAGGAGGTGCTCCAGACCCAGCTGGGCGAGGGGCGCTTGCCGCACTGCGCTCGACACCATCGAAGACGATTGCAGCAGCAGACACCCCACGCACACGCTACCAACGATTCAAGCGGCTGCGCATCCACGCCAATGCGGCCATGATCGCCAACCAAGGCAAGCATGTCACGATTAGCAAGCACCCAAGCGGGTGATGCTGGAATCTGGAGCCCAGCCTGTCATCATCGGACGTTACCTCGCACGTGACCTTGGCATCACCAGCGCTGAGCCGATGCCGTGCCCATACGTGCTCGACACTGCAACCGGCAGCCGTGACAAGGTGCTCGGTATCACCAAGCAAGCCCTTAGCAATTGCTCGGCAGGAGTGGACCCGTCCCAAAGCACCGAGTGTTGAGAGTCATTCCTACGTACGATCAGCATCGACCCTCCACACAGGAGTAGAAGGTCGTAAGGATGAGCACTAGGTCCGGACTTAGCAAGATGGCGTCGTTGGACCAGACTCCGGACTCCAGACAGGAGCCTTACTAACTGCTTCGTATTCCCGCGTATATACATATATATATATATATATATATATATATATATATATACTTACTCATATTAGGCGTGTGAGAGCTTGTTGGAAAGCTCTGATTGTAAGAAAGACAGCGCAGCTTAGAGCGCGTAAAAAGGCTGTGTATAGCTTACGCAGTGCTTGCAAACGTAGACGTGTGTGTAACTGGCTAGTATAAGCACCAGCGGACAACTTGTAATAAATGAATGTGATGTGACTTGTGTATGCTCTGGTGGCGGTAGCTCTGCCTCTGTGTGTCTATGCTTGCCTCAGCTACATGTGCATGCTAGTCCTTCAACACCGAGGTCATACAAAAGTGTGTGGTCACCGACTCAGGATCCTTCTACCTGCTGTTGGGACAAGACTTCAACTTCCCTGTTGGCATGGGGCTGGACTGCTGGACAGAGAAGGCCTGGTTTCGTCCTCATTGGGATGAGGAGGACGGAGAGGTTCAAGGATATCTGCCTCTCGAGTTGGTGGCTCGCACTCGCTCCCACCAAAGGTAATCTGCAACAGCCACCTACAGGTCGTTATCGGCAACCACTGACAAGTCAGCTGCGACAGCCACCCACAAGTCGGGCTCGACAACCACTGACAGATCATCTGCGGTGGTCACCCACAACGCGGACCAAGACTCTCCTATCCCATACGAAGAGTCTCAGGAGGATGCCACTGAGGAAGTGGCCCACCAGCAACCAGCGAAACGCCGCTGGCGCGCACAGGTGGTCGCCCATCTGCTACTGACCAAACCGCGGCTCACTTCACGATTCCCTCTCTACAAGGACTAAGCTGCTGTCCAGGATCAACACCAGGTGGCCACTGAAGTAGTGGAGTTTCACGTGTTCCGACGACAACGAGGCATCACCGTGTTGGAACTATTCGGAGGAATAGGCAGTGGCCTCGCTGCTGTCCTCAACACCGGCGCGACGATCACCAAGTACTTCTACTGTGACCCTGATCCACACGCTCAGATTGCCCTGGGTCACCACCTGCGCCACCTACACAAATACTACCCGCAGCGACTGCCGCTATCGGCACTGCAAGTCAGTCTAAAGGCACTGCCACAGGACATCCGTTTAATCATTGCGGATCACCTCATAGCGGTGGGCAACATCGACCTGCTGATAGCAAGATGGGAGTGTTAAGGACACTCCAGAGCAGGCAGCGGCAAAGGACTCGTTGACCCTCGCTCACAACCGTTCTGGCAACTGATGCGTGTCATAAAAATTCTGCAGAGCAACCAGTTGTTCAGGCCTCCAGGATACATCATCGAGAATGTGCACTCCGAGAACGATAAGCGCCATCTCGTGGCCAACAGCTTCCGACAGGTGTGTTCCTTACTGGGGCATTCTCTCAAAATCAACGCAGCGCGGCATGGCTCCCGTGCTCATCGTATCCGCGCCAAATGGACTAACCTGACAACAGTCGAAGATCACTTTGCTGCTGAATATCTGCACAGCAATTGTCCATGCAATCTGACAGTCGACGCTATCCTGGACCCTAATTGAACAGCACAACCAGTCACCCGACGCGATCACCACCATTTCTACTAGTGCAACCAGCCCGGGCAACCACATCATGCGCTCCCCACGCTGGTGTCCTACCCAGGATCGCCTTCCGCAACCACGGCGCAGACATGGTGTTTGATTCCAGCACAGGCCAGCTAGAGGAACCCAACGCGCGTGAGCGCAAACGCAATGGGATTCTCTTCAGGCAGTATCACAGGTACCACGCTGACCGACAGTCAGCAATGCCAATTGTTGGGACGCACCATGGATCAAAACAGCATGGTATGGTTATTAGAATTCGTGCTTTGCTCTCCAAGACCGCCATGTGTCCTTCCAAGAGCTCGAAAACCTGGCAGGGGGGTGGGCCGATTGTTGAAGGACTAGCATGCACATGTAGCTGAGGCAAGCATGGATGTACAGAGACAGAGCTACCGCCACCAGAGCATACACAAGTCACATCACATTCATCTATTACAAGTTGTCCGCTGGTTCTTATACCAGCCAGTTACACACACGTCTACGTTTGCAAGCACTGCGTAAGCTATACTCAGCCGTTTGACGCGCTCTAAGCTGTGTTGTCTTCCTTACAACCAGAGCTTTCCAACAAGCTCTTACACGCCTAATATGAGTAAGTATACGCGGAGATACGAAGCAGTTAGTAAGGCTCCAGTCTGGAGTCCGGAGTCTGGTCCGACGATGCCATCTTGCTAAGTCCGGACCTAGTGCTCGTCCTTACGACCTTCTACTCCTGTGTGGAGGGTCGATGCTGATCGTATGTAGGAATACTCTCAACACTCCCACGCGAGCAGCTTGACCTCCAACGCTTGCTCCTGTAGTCAAACACAGATGCCAAGTCCTGCACAACAAGTCTTGAACTTGAGTGGTGACAATGGCTTTGTCATGAAGTCCGCCAGCATGCCCTCGGTGTTGCAGTACTGGAACTCCACCTCCTTCCTTGTGACTCTGTCACGCACAAAGTGATGCATGACATCAATGTGCTTCGTCCTTGCCGAGGCGATAGGGTGCTTCAACAACTTGATGGCTCCTTGGTTGTCACAGTTGATGACGATGCACGCCATGGGGTGCTCCAAGTCTGCCATGAGCTTGCGAAGCCAGAGTGCCTCCTTCACTGCTGCTGCCGCTGCCATGTACTCAGCCTCTGATGTAGATGCTGCTGTTGTTGGCTGCAGCCTGCTGTTCCAGCTCACCACGCCTCCGTTCAGCTTGAAGACGTAGCCTGTAGTGGACCTCCTGCTGTTGAGGTCACCAGCAAAGTCCGAGTCGCAGTAGCCCTCCAACTCAGTGCTCCCGCTCCCAAACTTGATGCCAACTGTTGCGCTCCCAGCAACATAGCGTAGTACTCCCTTTGCTGCTCTCCAGTGCTCCATGCTCGGTGCAGACATGTAGCGAGCAAGTACTCCCACAGCATGTGCAACATCGGGACGTGTGCACACTGCCAGATAGAGCATGCTGCCTACCAGCTCACCATATGGATACTGAGCCTTGTCGAGTACCTCCTCATCCTTTGCCTTGATGAGGGCAGTGCCAAGTGCCAACGGTGTGGTCTTGGTCTTCGCTTCAGTGAGCCCAAACTTGGTGACGAGTCTTCTCACCATCTGCTCCTGACTGATCTTGATTGTGCGAGCCGCCCTGTCGCGCTCAATCACCATGCCAAGGAACCACTTGGCCTCTCCAAGATCACGAACTGAGAATGCTTGCTGTAGAGCAAGTTTCGTCTCCTGCAGGTGGTGCACCTGCCTGGCGGTGATGATGATATCATCAACATACACGAGCAGCCAGACCTTGTTGTCTGCATGGATGAAGAGCCCAGGGTCTGCAGAGGATGCGGTGAAGCCAAGTGCCTCCAGCTCCTTGGTGAGCTTGATGTGCCACATACGCGGTGCCTGTCGCAGCCCGTACAGTGCCTTGATCAGCTTGCACGCTGTGCCTCTCTCCCCTTCTTCATATCCAGGTGGTTGCTCGATGAAGATCTCCTCCTCCAGCTCTCCGTAGAGGAAGGCAGTCTTCACATCCAGGTGATGCAGCTTGAGGTCCTCAGCAGCAACCACAGCTAGCAGTGCACGGAAGGTGGTATGCTTACTTGCAGGTGCAAACACTTCGTTGAAGTCCACACCTTCCTGCTGCAAGAAGCCCTTTGCCACCAGTCTTGCCTTGTAGCGCTCAATGTTGCCCTGACCATCACGCTTCACCTTGAAGACCCATTTCACTGGAATGGTCTTCACTCCTTGCGGTAACTGCTCCAGTGACCAAGTGTTGTTGGCATGGAGTGACGCAATCTCCTCGTCCATAGCACGCTGCCATTGCTCCGCATCTGGTGCTAACAATGCCTCCTCGTAGGTGCTTGGCTCCTCATTCTGCACACTGGCGACGTGTGCCTTGTGTAGGAAGTCAGGTGCCTTTCTCTCCCTCACTGGGTATCTCCGAGCTGCGTGCTCCTGCTGCAGGTGCGACTGCTTGTCTGCTACAGTGGAGTCCTGCTCACCCTTATCGTCGATGATGGCCTTGCCTGTAGCCTCCACTGTTTCAGGATGCTCCGGCTGTGCTTCATCTTCAGGAAAGAAGCCTGCTTCTGGTTGTGATAATCCCTCGTGGAAAACCACCTCTCTGCTCACGATGATCTTCTGAGTGTCCTCGAGCAAGATCCTGTAAGCCTTGGAACCCGGTTCATAGCCAACGAAGATGCCCTTCTTGCTGACCGGCTCCAGCTTGTGCCTGAGCTGTTTAGGCACTAGTGCATATGCCGTGCATCCAAACACACGCATACCACTCACATCTGGTGTGGCTCCATAGAAGTGCTCCCACGGAGTCTTCTGCTCTGAGCTCACCGGAGACCTGTTGCGGATGTAGTTGGCAGTGAGTACCGCCTCCTTCCACAAACTGTCTTCCATCTTTGTGTCGTTGAGCATGGCTCGAACACGCTCCAAGAGTGTCCTGTTGAGGCGTTCAGCTGCTCCATTCTGCTGCGGGGTGTAGGGTGCCGTTGTCTCGTGGCGTATGCCCTTGCTGGCGAAGAACTCCTTCAACTCCTTGTTGATGTACTCCCCTCCTCGATCACTCCTCATTGCCTTCATCTTGTTGCCAGACTGCGTCTCCAACAAGGCCACGACTGTGCGCACAGCTCCAGCAACTTCTGACTTGAGCGTCAATGGAAAGATGATGGACAGCTTGCTGTAGTCGTCGAGGAATGTAGCAAAGTACCTGGCCCCTCCCTTCGCCACAATGCGCATAGGGCCACAGACATCCATGTGCACAAGCTCGCAAGGATGCTGACTGCTAGAAGAGGATGATGGGAATGGCATAGCATGCTGCTTTGCAACCAGGCATGGTTCACAAAGTGCACCTGATGCTGTCTTGAGTTCTTCTGTGCTGAGATGGATGCCCTTGACCATCTTCTCAGCGACAAGGCGAGTGAGGTTGACGTAGCTGAGATGCCCGAACCTCCGATGCCACAATGTTGGCGACTCCTTGTCCTTCACCACCATGGCTTGAATGTCTCTGTCTTGAGGCTGCTCCACGTGGTAGAGCCCTCCCGGATCAGTGATTCCAACCATGTGCACGACCCCATCAAGGATGACTGAGCAGCCACCCTTCCGAAATAGGATCTCCGCGCCTAAGCGCTCCGCAACCCTCACAGAGAATAGACTCGCAATAGCCTTAGGAACATGCAGGACGTTGCGTAACAACACCTCGCGTAGTGTGTTACCAACCTTGCACTGGAGTCGTACGTTGCCAACTCCCTCAGCCACCAGTACTTCGCCACCGAAGCCCGCCACCTTGATTGTGGACGTCAGCTTCCTGTAGCCCTCCATCACCTCCTTGTTTGGTGTGAGATGACGATCGCAGCCAGAGTCCACCACCCAGAAAGCTGTGCCCGCCCTCGAACTGGATGCAGTGAAGGCGACATGTTTCTCCTTGTGTTGGTGCTCGTTGCCGCTGTTGCTGGTGCTTGCTCTAGGTTGCCCCTGTTGTTTCTTCCTACAGTCCTTCACAATGTGCCCCTTCCAACCACACCAGTGGCATGTGAGGTCTTTGTGACGAGGATTGCCTGGCTTGTTGCCCTTGTACTTCTCTTCATGGTTGCTCTTCTTTGCGTGCTTGCCGGTGTAGAAGGCGACGGCATCCGCTTGCTCGTCCTTCTTCACAACCCTCTGCTCCACGGTGAGCAGCTTCGGTAGCACATCGTCCAACGTCAACTCCGATGATGACGTCTCCAGCAGGGTTGCGACGACCTCGTACTCTGCTGGTAGCCCTGCAACAATGGCCAGCACTACCTCCGTCTCCCCCATGTTGTGGCCGACGTTGATGAGGTCCGCCCACAGCTCTCTCGCGCGCGCAACATACTTCGTGATGGGTTCTGCTGCCTCCTTCCTGAGTGCGCTGAGCTGCTTGCGTAGATGCAACTTTCTGGCATTGTTCTTGGCTCTGAAAACGGCTGATAGCTTTTCCCAAGCTTGTCTACCATCTTCACATGCAGTGAGCATGGGAAAGTGATGCGGTTTGCTGTTCAACACAAGCAAAGAGTGTGCTTCTGCTGAATGCTCTGACCACACAGTGTTCGCTCCTGGTGTTGGTGGTGGTGCCTTCGGATCAACGTACTTCCACACCTTCTTGTGGATGAGCAAGGCCTTCATCTCCACGCACCATGTGTTGTAGTTGTCGGTGTCCAGCTTTGCAATCTGCCCCTTGTCGTAGGTCGCCTCCATTTCTGTCGAGCCTGCCTTTCTTGCAGTTGACACCCAAGGCTCTGCTACCAACAAGCTACCGTAGTGCAGAACTACTATGCACACAAGCTAGTCTCACACTCCTCAAGCGTAGTGTGGGCCCATAACCTGTTGAAGGACTAGCATGCACATGTAGCTGAGGCAAGCATGGATGTACAGAGACAGAGCTACCGCCACCAGAGCATACACAAGTCACATCACATTCATCTATTACAAGTTGTCCGCTGGTTCTTATACCAGCCAGTTACACACACGTCTACGTTTGCAAGCACTGCGTAAGCTATACTCAGCCGTTTGACGCGCTCTAAGCTGTGTTGTCTTCCTTACAACCAGAGCTTTCCAACAAGCTCTTACACGCCTAATATGAGTAAGTATACGCGGAGATACGAAGCAGTTAGTAAGGCTCCAGTCTGGAGTCCGGAGTCTGGTCCGACGATGCCATCTTGCTAAGTCCGGACCTAGTGCTCGTCCTTACGACCTTCTACTCCTGTGTGGAGGGTCGATGCTGATCGTATGTAGGAATACTCTCAACACCGATCGCGTACAAGAGACCAAAGCAGCACACACCGCCCTCGAAATCGCCCATATGAAGGAGCAGGCAGCAGTCACTGTGGAGAACATCTCAGTGGTTGCCAACGCCACCTCTTGGTCCCATGCCATTGGACCACTGGCTACAGGCCAGACGCGAGAACAACTGGAGGCTCTCCTCAACAAAAAGAGAGGTCAGTTCAGTTTCAACGTAAGGGAACCAAGTGTTTGCTCAGTTTATCGAATGGACATCGAGTTGGTGGACACTGAACCGGTGTTTCGACGACAGTACCCACTCTCCAAGTTGAAAGAAGACATGGTGGAGCAGAGGTGCAAGGCTCTGCCAGATGCAGGCCTGATTGAGGAGTCCACATTGGACTTTGCGGCCGCGACCATCATGCCCCTGAAGAAGGATTCAGCAGGCAACTGGACAGACCGGCGCATGTGCCGCGACTATCGCCCCCTCAACAACAAGACCTAACAAGACAGGTATCTAATGTCTACTGCAGAGGGTGTCTTTGATGATGTAGGAGACTGCACCGTCTTCAGCATCCTGGATATGCGACAAGGGTACAACCAGATTGCCATCAAGGAGGAGGACAAGCACAAGACCTCTTTCTGGGGCAACCGGCAGTTGTACCAGTGGAAGGTCATGCCCTTTGGACTGAAGAACGCTCCTGCCAAGTTCCAGCGCGTCATGGACAAAGCCTTGAAGGGGCTGGACTTCACGCGATGCTACATCGACGACATTCTTATCTTCAGTCGCAGTAACGACGAGCACCTTCAGCACATCGAGGAAGTGCTTGAGAGACTCAAGGGGGTGGGGATGACAGTGCACCCCGACAAGTGCACCTTCTTCACTCGCAAGATACCCTACCTAGGGCACATGATTGTGCCTCACGGTGTGTACGTACAGTAGGCAAAGGTGGAGGCTTTGGCGGCTATCCCTGCTCCCATAGACCTTACGCGTCTGCGTGCCTCTTTGGCCCTTGCCAACTACTATCGTCGGTTCGTGAAGGACTTCGCAAAGATCGCGCGACCCCTCAACGAGCTCCTAAACAAGGAGATGGAGTTTGCGTGGACGGGGCCACAACAGCAGGTGTTTGAGGAGCTAAAGGGCAGGCTCACCACCGCTCCCATCCATCAACGGCCTGACTACAACAAGCCCTTCATTTTCCACAGTGACCGGAGCAAACTTGGGATGGGGGCTGTGTGTTGACGGACGACATCCAGTCAGCCTGACTCCCATAGACTAAGGCATTGAGTGTTAGACATGGCTAAGTCCTTGTGCACGTCGCACTTGCAATACGAGGACTGATATCGAGCAGTTGTGAGTCTAGAGCTCGATATCGGTACAGACTGCTGGCGGACACTCGAAGACTCCGGACTTGGGAGCATCTGGAAGAGTCTGGCGACAGGCCAGAGCTTCGGTAGAAGTTGCAGAACTTCGTGGCTACTTAGTTGCAAGGAACGTGGCATAGCTTGTTGGAAAGGTCTTGAAGCTGGCTACGTGGAGCAACTTAGAGCACCTCAAGGACGCTTGTAGAAGGCGCAGGATCTTCTAGAGTAGAGGTGTGTGGTCTGGCTAAGTATATAAGCTAGCGGACTACACTTGCTTGAATGGAATAGTGATTGCTTTTAGCCCAAGCCTTGGCGGCTGTTGTGTTGTATGTGTCATTCCCTGCCCTGCTGCATGTGTCCACTAGCTTCCCCACACAATAGGTTATGGGCCCACTCTACGCGTGAGGAGTGCGAGTTAGTGGAAGCGTGGTACACTGGTAGCTGACTGGTAGCATAGTCTTGGGTGTTAACTGGCTGGAGAGAGGCGCGTTCAACTAAGATGGAGTCTAGCTACGACAAGGGGCAGATTGCAAAGCTGGACACTGACAACTACAGTACCTGGTGTGTGGAGATGAAGGCCTTGCTGATACACAAGAGGCTATGGAAGCATGTGGATCCGAAGGCGACACCACCACCTGTTGAAGAGAGGTCTGTATGGCTTGAGAGCTCGCAACAGGGACTTGCCTTGATTGTGTTGAACTGCAAGTCGTATCACTTTCCCATGCTATCTGCATGTGAGGATGGTAAACAAGCTTGGGAGAAACTTGAGTCCGTGTTTCAAGCCAAGAACAACGCAAGGAAGCTGTCACTGAAGAAGCAGCTGAACTCCATCAAGAAGGAAGCTAGTGAGCCTGTCACAAAGTATTTGTCGCGTGCGAGAGAGTTGTGGGCAAACCTTACTGATGTCGGGAGCAAGATGGAGGAGGATGACGTTGTGCTGGCTGTGCTGAACGGGCTACCATCTTAGTATGAGGTTGTCACTACTCTACTGGAGACATCGTCATCGGTTCTTACCCTGGACGACGTGCTGCCCAAGCTACTCACCGTAGAGCAAAAGACAACAAAGAAGGACGACCATGCAGATGCTGTGGTTTTCTACAACAAGTATAGAAGGCCTAAAGGACACGACAAGCAGCTACGGACTGGCAACCGTGACAACAAAACTGGAAGCAGTAGTGGTAAACGACATGCCAAGCTGAGATGTCATACCTGTGGAGTGGTTGGACACATCAACAGAAATTGTCCCAAGCGTTATCAAGATGGAGGCGCAAGCACCAGCGGCAAAGAGAAGGCGTTTGCATTTGCTGCATCATTGGGAAGACACCATGGAAGTTGGGTGATCGACTCTGGATGCGAAAGGCATCTCACGCCACATGTGTAGCTGTTGGAGGACTACACGAAGCTGACTCATCTTGTAAAAGTGGAGGGCTTCAATGGTCATGTGCTGGAGGGCATTGGGGTTGGGAGCGTGAAGCTTCATACCCAGGTCGGTGACACTGTTGATAAGGTCTTGTTGAGGGAGGTGTTGCACGTTCCTGGTGCTGCTGCGAGTCTATTTAGTGTAGCGACCGCTGAGCGCGTGGGAGCTGAGGTCATGTTCGAGAATGGACGCTGTGAAGTGAAGCTGGATGGGGTCGTGTGCATGGAGGGCGCTAAGCATGGAGGGCTCTACCTGGTACGACAACCTGGTCATATGCAAGCCTTAGTGGTGAAGGGGAAGAGACTGCGGAGCTCTGGCATCAAAGGTTCGGGCACTTGGGCTACGGCAATCTCACTCGGTTGGTCTCAAAAGACATGGTTGTTGGCATTAACCTGAAGAAAGACGACTATGAAACCGCATCAGGTGTGCACTGTGAACCATATGTGTTGGCGAAGCAGCATCGCGTGCCTTTCCCGTCATCTTCATCGCATAGTCAGCATCCTGGCGAGCTTGTGCATATGGATGTTTGTGGGCCTATGCGCGTTGTGGTGAAGGGAGGGGTAAAGTACTTTGCGACATTCCTCGACGACTACAGCAAGCTTTTCATCATCTTCCCATTGAAGGTGAAGTCTGAAGTTGCTGGAGCTGTGCGCACGGTCGTGGCATTGCTAGAGACACAAGGTGGCAAGAAGGTGAAAGCAATGTGGAGTGATCGAGGAGGGGAGTACATCAACAACGAGTTGAAGGAGTACTTCGCCAGCAAAGGCATACGCCACGAGACAACGGCACCCTACACCCCGCAGCAGAATAAAGCTGCTGAGCGTCTGAACGGGACCCTAATGGAGCGAGTACGAGCCATGCTCAGCGACAATCAGCTGGAAGACAGTTTGTGGAGTGAAGCTGTCCTTACCGCCAACTATATACGCAATCGGTCACCTGTGAGTTCTGAGCAGAAGACACCGTGGGAGCTCCTCATAGGTGCTTGGCTCCTCATGCTGCACACTGGCGACGTGTGCCTTGTGTAGGAAGTCAGGTGCCTTTCTCTCCCTCATTGGGTATCTCCGAGCTGCGTGCTCCTGCTGCAGGTGCGGCTCCTTCTGGCCTGCTACAACTGAGTCTCGCTCACCCTTGTTGTTGATGACTGCCTCGCCCTCAGCCTCCACTGTCTTGAGATGCTCCTGTGGCTGTACTTCATCGTCATCTCCCGGAAAGAAGCCTGCTTCTGGTTGTGATAATCCCTCATGGAAAACCACCTCTCTGCTCACGATGATCTTCTGAGTGTCCTCGAGCAAGATCCTGTAAGCCTTGGAACCCGGTTCATAGCCAACGAAGATGCCCTTCTTGCTGACCGGCTCCAGCTTGTGCCTGAGCTGTTTAGGCACTAGTGCATATGCCGTGCATCCAAACACACGCATACCACTCACATCTGGTGTGGCTCCATACAAGTGCTCCCACGGAGTCTTCTGCTCTGAGCTCACCGGAGACTTGTTGCGGATGTAGTTAGGAGTGAGTACCGCCTCCTTATACAAACTGTCTTCCATATTTGTGTCGTTGAGCATGGCTCGAACACGCTCCAAGAGTGTCCTGTTGAGGCGTTCAGCTGCTCCATTCTGCTGCGGGGTGTAGGGTGCCGTTGTCTCGTGGCGTATGCCCTTGCTGGCGAAGAACTCCTTCAACTCCTTGTTGATGTACTCCCCTCCTCGATCACTCCTCATTGCCTTCATCTTGTTGCCAGACTGCGTCTCCAACAAGGCCACGACTGTGCGCACAGCTCCAGCAACTTCTGACTTGAGCGTCAATGGAAAGATGATGGATAGCTTGCTGTAGTCGTCGAGGAATGTAGCAAAGTACCTGGCCCCTCCCTTCGACACAATGCACATAGGGCCACAGACATCCATGTGCACAAGCTCGCAAGGATGCTGACTGCTAGAAGAGGATGATGGGAATGGCATAGCATGCTGCTTTGCAACCAGGCATGGTTCACAAAGTGCACCCGATGCATTCTTGAGTTCTTCTGTGCTGAGATGGATGCCCTTGACCATTTTAGCGACAAGGCGAGTGAGGTTGACGTAGCTGAGATGCCCGAACCTCTGATGCCACAATGTTGGCGACTCCTTGTCCTTCACCATTATGGCTTGAATGTCAATGTCCTGAGGGTGCTGCTCCACGTGGTAGAGCCCTCCCGGATCAGCGATTCCAACCCAGTGCACGACCCCATGAAGGATGACTGTGCAGCCACCCTTCCGAAATAGGATCTCCGCGCCTAAACGCTCCGCAACCCTCACAGAGAATAAGTCCGCAATAGCCTTAGGAACATGCAGGACGTTGCGTAACAACACCTCGCGTAGTGTGTTACCAACCTTGCACTGGAGTCGTACGTTGCCAACTCCCTCAGCCACCAGTATTCGCCACTGAAGCCCGCCACCTTGATTGTGGACGTCAGCTTTCTGTAGCCCTCCATCACCTCCTTGTTTGGTGTGAGATGACGATTGCAGCCAGAGTCCACCGTACAGAAAGCTGTGCCCGCCCTCGAACTGGATGCAGTGAAGGCGACTTGTTTCTCCTTGTGTTGGTGCTCGTTGCCGCTGTTGCTGGTGCTTGCTCTAGGTTGCCCCTGTTGTTTCTTCCTACAATTCTTCACAATGTGCCCCTTCGAACCACACCAGTGGCATGTGAGGTCTTTGTGACGAGGATTGCCCGGCTTGTTGCCCTTGTTCTTCTCTTCATGGTTGCTCTTCTTCCCGTTCTTGTTGGTGTAGAAGGCCACGGCATCAGCTTGCTCGTCCTTCTTCATCACCTTCTGCTCCACGGTGAGCAGTTTCGGTAGTACATCGTCCAGCGTCAGCTCTAATGACGATGTCTCTAGCAGTGTTGCAACGACCTCGTACTCTGCTGGTAGCCCTGCAACAACAGCCAGCACAACCTCCGTCTCCCCCATATTATGGCCGACGTTGATGAGGTCCGCCCACAGCTCTCTCGCGCGCGCAACATACTTTGTGATGGGTTCTGCTGCCTCCTTCCTGAGTGCGCTCAGCTGCTTGCGTAGCTGCAATTTTCTGGCGTTGTTCTTGGCTCTGAAAACGGCTGATAGCTTGTCCCAAGCTTGTCTACCATCTTCACATGCAGTGAGCATGGAAAAGTGATGCGGTTTGTAATTCAACACAAGCAAAGAGTGTGCTTTTGCTGAATGCTCTAACCACACAGTGTTTGCTCCTGGTATTGGTGGTGGTGCCTTCGGGTCAACATACTTCCACACCTTCTTATGGATGAGCAAGGCCTTCATCTCCACGCACCATGTGTTGTAGTTGACGGTGTCCAGCTTTGCAATCTGCCCCTTGTCGTAGGTCGCCTCCATCTTTGTCGTGCCTGCCTTCACTTGCAGTTGACACCCAAGGCTCTGCTACCAACAAGCTACCGTAGTGTAAAACTACTATGCACACAAGGTAGTCTCACACTTCTCAAGCGTAGTGTGGGCCCATAACCTATTGAAGGACTAGCATGCACATGTAGCTGAGGCAAGCATGGATACACACGGACAGAGCTACCGCCACCATAGCATACACAAGTCACATCACATTCATCTATTACAAGTTGTCCGCTGGTTCTTATACCAGCCAGTTACACACACGTCTACGTTTGCAAGCACTGCGTAAGCTATACTTAGCCTTTTGACGCGCTCTAAGCTGTGTTGTCTTCCTTCCAACGTCAGTCAATCGTGAACTTGATGCCGTCCATGCTTGTGACCTTCGTTGCCTCTTGCAACCTACCCACCAAGCAAGCACCTACTCACACGATAACAACTCACTACACCCTACACAAGCATGTAAGGGTCCATAACCTGTTGAGATGCGTTAACAAACCTACACATGCACATGTGTGCACGCCACCCAACACCAACGCCAAGAGGCTGCAACAACAAGACTAAGACTAAGACCATCTATTGCCATCATGTCCGCGGGTTTTATACCCGCCAGGAATACACCTGTCTACTCTAGAAGCCACCACGTTCGTTACACTTATTTGAATGATGCGTTCAAAGAAGCATCTTGTAGCTACTTTTAAGGGCTATCTACTGAGCTCTGAACGCCCAAATCGGTGCAGTAACCACCGAGTTATGACGATTCTCGTGCAGGATTGGAAGTCGCCAGACTCCGGACTTGAGTCCTCGCATAGAGCCTTCTCACGGCCATTCCTATTCAGAGGGCAAGCTGACCGTTCGCCTGGATGTAGGAATATCTTCAACATACCTATCGTAGTGGCTTGTTTACTTACAGTGCCACCCTCTTTGCTCAAGTGAGTGCGACGCATTCTGCATCAAATAGTGTAGTCTGTATCTTTGGATACATCCCGGTGCATTCGTTATGACTGTCATCACATAGTGCGCACACAAGCACTAGTGTGGTGAGTGGTAGCAGCATCAAAACAGATAGTAGAGCACAAACACTCTACCCTGCATACACTTTCACCTGTGGACTAGTTGTACGAGCAAAACCACCCCGTTCTCTCCAATAGACAAGGGTGACCTCGACAGCTGGAGCACAACCTCCAATCTTACCTACGAGCGGACCAGCGACGGGAGCAGCGATTGCAGCAGCAGCAGAGGCTCGCATTCTGTATGCACCTTCACTCCGTTTTGGTCGACTCCTCGCCATCGAGCTTCCCCACTATCCCCACTATCATCTGACATGGATGACTACGAGATGGAGTCTTCCAGCTCAACCACATCCCTGCGTTTCTCCAGATGTGCTGGCACCACCTCTCTGAACGAATTCATCGTCAAGTTCCATTCCAAGATGCGACAGCAAGCTCTTAAGAACAAAGACTGGTCAGAGGCGATTTTTTTCCACATTGTTGCTCAATATGTAGACCATGAAGCACGCGATGTCTGGAAGTCTGCTACTGAACTGCATCAAGCTAATGGCTATGACGAGCTTGCCAGCACCATAGCATCTTCATCATTGCGCAGTCTAGCAGCCGTCGTTTCGCCTGCCACTCCAGCTGCAGTCACCGGCTTGTCCATAGCTACAGCCATCGAGAGGGCAAAGGAGGAGGAGCCTGAGTTGGTGATCGTCAACCTGGCCTCTGCAGAGATTGAGATCAAGACGGCCGCGCGACGGGCCTGTTGAGAAGCAAGCATGCAAGTGAAGAGGGCAAGCAATGACACACAGGAGAAGGCAACACACTTCCCATTTCCCATTTGATTACCAACAGACCGCGGGGTTACATACCCGCCAGTCAGTACACAGCTTGTACACACTGCTGGTCTACACGCAACAGCGTCCAATATACTGAACTGTATCCTACGCTGTAAGATGTGCCACGTAGCTAACTTGATCAGCTTTGTAGCAAGCTATGCCACGTCCTATAAGACTGAGTATCCTAGGAGATATAACGATTCTCCTAGGACCCTTCTCTGCAGTCCGCGCCAGGACGTTCATGTCCGGAGTCTTCGAGGTCCTCCCATCGAGGTCCCTTCTCTTCTCTCTTGTATGCAGGGCAGGCTGACCGGATGTAGGAATATCTTCAACAGGGCCCGAATCCTGGATCTTTCTGCTGCCAGCCTTGAGGAACAACGAACTGCAGCCGCTGAGGTGGGCACGCCCCTACCTATGGCAACACCTGGCTCTCGTGCGGGAGGCAGTGCTTTCACCCTTGGGTCAGTTGCACTGCCCGCACCAGCCATCATTGTAGGTGCTGCCATCTCTGACTCTCCACTCAAAGATCTATACGCTGCACTTCAGCGCACCTTCCCACCGCAGACCACTAGTAAAGTGGAGGAGTTGAGGCGGTTCCGGCGCAAGCCCAATGAGGACCCCCTACGCCTGTACTCCGAGTTGTAAGGGCTGTTGAAGGACACTGACTACAAGATCGTCAACGATGAGGCGGCCGCAGTGGAATATGTCAATGAGTTTGATGCCACCATGAGCGAGTCGACGCGCCTGACCCTGAACTACAGCAGGCCCCTTGGCTACACGCTCAAGGAAGCTTTTGAAACTGCACAAGCCATCCCTAAGCGCTTGGTGTATGAGAAGGCAGTGCTGGATACCAACCGCAGCGCCTCACGGCCTGTAGCCAGCACGACTGTCGAGCCTCCGCGCCGCGAACGTGGCCGCGACGCTCCACCAGCACGCGACAAAGGGAAACAGTCAGCGCATACTGCTCTGTCTGCCCATGTGCTGTGTCATCGCTGTGGACGGCATGGGCACTACCAAAAGGAGTGCACCAAAGAGTACTCAACTCTGGCCTGCGACTACTGTCACAAGACAGGCCACTTGGAGTCCGTCTGCTGGCTGAAGTTCCCTGAGTTGAGACCCGTCAACAACTACAACAGCAACAACACTGGAGGCCACAACGGTAACAACTCTGGTGGTTACAACGGCAACAACCTTGGTGGCTACAACAGCAACAACACTGGAGGCCACAACGGCAACAACGCTGGTGGCTACAACAACAATTACACCGGAGGCCATAACAGAACCAACAACTACGCCAACGCTCGCAAGGAAGAGCAAGGCTACAGGGGGAAGAATCGCCCTCCTCAGCGCAAGGGACTGGAAGGACGTCCGCGCGCTGCTGCTGTTGCCGCTAAGGCTCGAGCCAAACCGCCAGCTGATGACCATATGGCTGCCCTCATGGCACGTATGGCATGCTTGGAGGAAGACAAGGAGCAGGACTACCGCGCCTGTTACTCTGCCCGGTGGGCACTAATGGCTCCAAAGCGCACGAGAGACACCAGCACTCCGTCGCGTATTCAACCATCCCGGCGAGTTCGAGGGGAAGCCGCAACATCGTCAGTAGCCACCTCCTCTGAAGCCACCAGTGGCACTACACCAGCCGCAACGGTCACACCGGCTACGACGTCAACTCCGTCAATGTCAATACAACTATTTGAGTTGCACCAGGTATTGGTACGTTAGTGGGCACCATGACGCCAACATCGGTGAGCACAATGGCGACAGCCACTGCTGTCACCGACTCTGCAGCAGTTGATCGCACCGGTCTCACTCCAGCTGCAGGAGCACCTGTGTCAGCGAGTGTTGAGACCACTCTCACACCACTGCCCGGCACTATCGCAACCACTGCCAGTGCCATCGTCGAGTCCGCTGCCATTGCAACGACGCGCGCAGCTACGATGCCCGCCCTCGACGCCACTCAGGCTGTCTCGCAAGCTCAGCAAGCTGAGCGCGCGTGGGAGACCATCATGCGTGGAGTAGATCCCACTACCATTGCTTTTTGGCGAGGAGGAGAGCGCACCACGCGCGTTGAACGCAATGATTGCGTTTTCCCCCTGCCTGAATATCACACCCTGGAAGAGCAGCCCCAGCGGCAAGTGGAGGATGAAATCCTCACCGGCACGGCACGCCTCAAAGGCGAGACCGCGTCCTTGTGGTTAAAACATCTGTTGTGCTGGTGTTGGCCTTGCAGCTGTTTTGGACTCCACATGACAACATGCAGACCGCGCCACGCCAGCCCGCACAAGTCCATCACGAGCCTTTTGAGCCAAGTCCGCTGGACACGCATTGAGATTGGCAACCCAGCATGCAGCAGCACATTAGTGATGCCGCTGACATGCCTTTGGGTACCGATGAAGCATCGAGGACCCTCACTAATCCTCGGCTTCAAGAGCGCTACGCCGCTCTGGAACAAGCGTTCACCTGGCGGCAAGACCAAAACGCCATCAATGCACGAGCGCAAGCCCTTACCCCTGCCCGTGCTTCCGTTCCTCAATCAACAATAGCTGGTCCATTGTCCAGCATCACACCTCTTACCGTCGAGACCAACATTGACCAGGCGAGGGCGCTGGCCCAACAAACCATGGGGTGGATTGCCCCGCTGCTACCCGCCTTGGTGGAAGATTTGCCTGACGAATAACGAGATCCAGGGAGAGGCTATCTTACAGCACAAAGGTATACGCAACGGGATGGAGCAGGCCTAGTTGGAGAACGGCAAGTTTGCATTGCCCTGTTGCAACAAGCAACCAAGCTACATCAACAAGAAGGCATTGGCCTGAAACAGATGATGAGAATGCGAGAAGGTGGCAATGTAGCGCCAGCGAGATTAGTGATTTGGCTTGTCACCAATCACCCCGCAGTCCCTTTGTTCGCATTTGGCACCAGATTGTCATGGCTGGACGCTTTCCTTCGCTTGCTATGGCAAGCCTATGACGAGGTGGCCTCGGCAGCCAACAATACTTTAGAAGGAGCTCATGGCGCCATACTGAGGTTGCATGGAGTGTAAACAGCGCAACAACGCATACGCATTGCAGCTGCTTATAAACAGCATGTCCCACAGCCAGAGATCTACCTCACTGTGCGTGCACGAGCAACAACGGAGCTTGAAGTGGGGGTGGTCAATGGCAGATGGGATGCCTACATGCTAGGGATCCTAAGGGTTCCCACCATCACCCACGACACAAGAGCGCGGCTCCTGCGCGCACTGTATCTTCAGCCCATGCCTCAGAACCATTGCTGGAGGTGATGGTGTCAACAATCCAACAGCCACATGGGAAGGTACACTAGTCAGGGGAGCGGCTCATGCTGTACGCTGGACATCATGTCACCGGTAGAAATGACCCCCCAACAGTTCGGCCTTGCCCTCAACTTAAATGGAGATCTAGCTATAACTTATCTTGGGATCCGCATGTAAGCAACGTATTGGATTTTGCATTTTTTCCTGCTGCAGCCACAACTTAGTTTAATATTTAGCTGCCATTAAGGTTAAGTAGTTGGTGTGCATTAAGTTCGGTATCCGTCTTTTCTTGAACTTAATAATACCCACATCCTGTACTATTTTTCGGTTAAAACAAGTATTAAGGGGATCAGATTTGATGCGTGATTTAACCAAAAATGTCGCAACGCAGCGGGGTTTGCGATTACATCGACAGGATTTGAACTTGTGCGGATGAAGCCTGTCGAGTTAACAAGACGCGACCTATGACCTAACCACCTACCTACTAGTCTACAATGACACAAGACATTTAATATTGCGTTTGCTACTTAAAAAAGTGTGGTCAAGATCAGACTCTTTGGAAGAGGCGGGACACATAGACAAACACTATTCGAATACGCGGCCTTGTGGATTTGTATCGTGAGAAGGCGGACCGTGATGACAATGCGGGTTAGAGCAAGCGTCCGCACTTCAAGTAGCACACGGAGGTGTTGAGCGGCAAATTGAAGGTGGTGTGCAAGGCAACACATTCAGCTCAGTCTGGAAGCTCACAAAACCATGCGGAGCTGGCGCGTGCCACAAGGTGTCCGCACTCGTCGCACTAGTCGTGGAGAACGCAGCGCTAGCGGGGCTGCACACATAGCCGGCAAGAGAAAGGTTGTTTGTCATGAAGGATGATGAGGATGGAGGTGTGTACGCGTACTTGTTGTATAGCGCGGTATTGTACAATGTGCGACCCCGTGATGGCTACGGCAACTACTAGCCTATAGTGCATGGAAGGCGCACGCTCTATCAGCATCCACAACGGCGGTCTCTCCTTTAATACGAGGCAACGGGGTCCACATTGCAGCTTCGGAGGTTTGCAAAAGTGCTGGGGGTCATGAGGAACTATTTATACCAGTTGATGTGCGTCGCCACACGGTATCGGCACATTCGACGGTGATGGTGGGAGGCCCTGCGCCTGTCACACCTATAGGGCATGGCGTCTCACTCTTAAGTACTTACTTATAGTAGTAAGTCATGCTGTGTGTGAATTCCGCTTCATGTGTAGTGCTTGTGAGGTGTGCTGATGCACAGTGTCGGGCCTTGCGAACTTATGTGCTCCTCCGAGTCGATCCCAACTATATTGCCTAATGAGAACTTACGACAGTCTTTTTTCTAATGTATCTTATTTACTTGTGACAATCACATGAAGGTCTGCAATTCAATCGGCACAGTGCTGAAGGCACTGCATACCTCCTGCATGTACATGCTTGTGTATGGGGAACACGAGTTATGACATGAACAACACATGAATCACCCAGATGATGTGCACACTTGTGCATGCTGACTACTTCAACAAGACACCCTTTCTATGAACTTGGAGAGTCCCTGTTCTTGTGAGCAGTCTTCAACGGGAGTGAGAAAGACCGTTGATACGCTTGCGGCAGCCCTCACACCGGTAGCCCTCAAATGACACTGTCTCCGTTGGAGGGTCGAGACAGTAGTAGTGCATGCCCACCGCTGTTGCAACCATGGCACAGCTTTATGAGTGCGTCGTCATCGGCGCTGCCACACCTCTCACACTGCTTACTGCGGCTGGGGCGCGGATGGCGTATCACAATGACGCCGAAGCTCGCAACATGCGGCAAGTAACATGGAGCGCGGTTTTTTATATAATGTTCTTAGTACGCTCGCCGTCGTTGCCAGTCAAGTCCAGCACTTGTGAACACCTTCAGCACCTTGTAGATGACTCGCTTGACGCTGATCATTGTTATGATGTCAAGGGCGTCGTGGGTCTGGGGGTCATGCAATAAACGTCTATTGCATGACCCTCTAAACGTAGTCGCCTGCTTTGAAGGGATGCTTGCGCTGCTTGTAGACATATACGGAATGTAGAATCCACCACGTATGCGCTCGTAGCTCAGTGTGTTGCGGTGTTGGGTAATGCACAAGTTGCTCATAATCATAGAAATGGCGTGCGCGAACAAGTATGCGCGCTGTTGCACATCATGCAGCATCGCCACAGGGTTGTTTACATTATCCAACACGCCGCTGCGCTCCACCTTCTTTTGTGCGTAGAAGGAAAGGAATGGCTCACGGTGGAACAGCAATTGCAGGGCCTGTACATGCGCAACAAGGCCTTGCCATTACATGCAGCCCATCTCGTAGCATTGCGCATATACAATCCACATTTTAGTGGTGCTACAAGATGATCGGTGGCTTGTGTTAATATGGATTGTATGTAAGCACTGCTATTGAACAACACCATGACATGATTGCCGTAATCGCAATATAAAACAATGCGCCGCTCATACATAATACGTTTATATATGAACTACAATTGCAACCCCGATGACCATGCCCACATGGCTTGCACCCTGCAAGATCGATTTTTCATCCAATGATATCATTAGATGATTCGCATAGCTGCATGACGCAATCATGCGCACGTGGTGGTCACGAGTGATGAGCAGCGGACGTCCCACATCTGCGTAACGGCTATATATAACCATATCATCCACTTGGTTATCGGCATCAACACTCCACATTGCACTCAAGGCCACGCCATAACATAACATATATTAAAGACGTATTCGACATTGGCTGTTTAACCCATCTCGATAAGTCTCATATAGCGTCAAAGACACTCACAAAAAGGCTATGTCAAGAAGCTGATAGAGCATTGCTTTAGCAAATGCGAGTCTTATACACATCGTACTCACATCTAATGTATGCATTGTACC
>RHPI01002368.1:1070594-1124707 GCA_009103225.1 Chlorokybus atmophyticus
TCCCCCCCCCCCCCCCCCCTCCCCGCAAATATCAATCTACCGTAGTGGGGCTTTATTGGTTAAAGGGATTGTATTGTAACGATACCGTATTACTTTTGGGAATGTGCAATACACATCAAGCATTGCAAAGGTAGAGTGAGAGCTGAGTTGTACCACAGCAACTACTTGCTTAGGCAAGTCGCTGGTGCGTGCGCTTGCTAGATTTGGGATCAGTGGGCTAAAAGGCCGGCACAGTCTTAGAATGAGACGCGACGCGTGCTTGCTTGGCAACGTGCGCCTTGCTCGGTTGTCGGTAGGCGAGACTCAGGCCTATGTTGCGCGGTGCTTTTATCCATAGATAGGTGTAGGCTACACCTAACGCAGTTCAGCATACGCAGCTGGAGGCGACGGTCCCAACCCACTTGCAACGGCCACCTTGTAATCTAAAGCGTTGCCAGTGTATCTGCATCGCTTCTGTCGTGATATCTCTCAGTCGGTTGTGTCCCTCCGCACGCAGACTTTCTTCCAATTGACTTAAGGCAGCATGGCAGGCTACAAGCCTGCCAGGGGCGCAGGGCCCACCGCTTTACCGTTCGATTCGCATCTGCTAGCGGCATAGAAGTTTGTATCGCAGCGTAGTAAATAACTTCACGGCTCTATCTTCGCGTCGACATGCTCCGGTTCTGTGAAGTCCCGTCGAGTAGGCTTAGCGTAAGCTTAGCGGTTGCGAGTGGCGACACCAAGCAGGCGACTGCGGGCAAAGCTTGCCGGTAATGTTGTTTGTTCATTACCGGGCGCAGATGAGCTGGCGGCGGCAGCTCAGCCTCAGCGTGGCAGGCGGTAATGCTCGCCGCAGCACACAGACACGTATGCACGGCATACTGTCGTGCTAGCTAGTCTTAGCTCTTGGTATGCAGCACGTGCAAGGCGGCTGTTTAGGCCTAGGTCTGCCTTGGTTGCATGCACGCCTTGCTGCTTTGCGCACGTGTATGGCTGTGCGGGGCCTCCATTGTAGCTATATTGTAGCTATAGGAGTGAAAGCTTGCCGCAGCTCCACGCCGAGCAACACACGGACGCACGTGTTTCATGGCGTGCTGTCGAGCGGTTTTGAGAACCAGGCGGAGTAGCTCAGGCCAAGGGTATAAAAGCACTGCCGGCGCAACGCCCTTCTTCATACAGCCGCGGGACAGGTAACGCAGCTGCTTGACGCCATTGCATGCCTGCCTGCCTGCCTACTTGCTCTTGCGTGTCGTGGACCATCAACCCTTGCTTCTGTTGCGTACTTGCAGGCCTGGGCGGCCGTCACGATGGCTTCCCCCAAGCCGGCATGGCCACTGTCGTGCACGTGCGCCATGGTGCTGATGCTGTGCGCTGCGTTCCTCTTGCAACCGGCCGTCTCTGCGCCGTCCAAGGTCGGCGTCGGCCCAGGTGGCCCCCCGCCACCGGCGAAATCCCGCTACTACTCGGCGAATGTCAAGCGCAGTATTACAGCATCGGACCCCAACGCCACTGTGGTAAGCAATCAGCAACAACCTGCAGCGGTGGCCAGCGGATGCTTATGCTCACTCTGTTCCTGCGTCTGTGGCAGGTGACCGAGACAATCACGGTGCTGTTCGACTTCGGGGCCTCGTACAGCCTGTTGATCATTGTGCGCTACGACTTCGGGTCTGACCCCTCGGTGCCCGTGCCAAAGGACTTCCATACGAGCATCAAGTTCGTGTTCGACGACGCCGAGTTCCCCCTCCCAAAGCTCACCGACCAAGACGTCTTGTTCGTGGAGGGCAGCACGCCCAACATCATCGCCTACGCTCTCCTCTACGACCTCCCCGACGTGAGTGCCGGCCCTAACACATGCGCATATATAAGCGGCCCATGCATGTACGTGTTGTGCCAGCGCGCGTGCAAAGTCTGAGTGTGTGTTCACGTCTCAGGTGAAGACGGCAGCGAGCAAGGGGGGAGCCCGTAAGCTGCTTGCCGCGTTGGATTCAGTGCCTGCTCCAGCCCCCGCCGCCACAGAAGAGTACTACACGTTTCTGACAGGCGTGGAGAAGGAGGCGTACGACTATGCCCTGTACACCCCCGGGTACAGCCCGCTGGCGGCCAAGTTCCTCACCAACTACTTCAATGTGACCCTGGCCAAGGACGCAAGCTCGCAGACGGCGTCCGCATCTGCCGCGACGGTGGAGGACCACACTACCAACAGGAAAAAGGGGAACAAGGGCAAGACTACTCCAAAGCCCCCGCCCAAGCAGAACCCCCCTCCCACACCCCCCCAAAAGAAGAATCCCCCACCATCCCCGCCTGACAGCTCCGGCGGATGGTTTTCAAACTTCTTGAATAAATTTCACTTTCATTATCACTACGGTTACAGTTTCGAATTTGGCGGAGGTGCGTACATCCACCTTTATGCTATCGGGGAATGCATGCACTGCTCACCATCTAGGTACACATGTGAGCATCATGTTGTGTTTGCATTGCAGCCGGCTCTGGCAAGAAAGACCCGCACTTTGTGGGTTTCCACGGCCAAGTCTTCAACTTCCAAGGCACCAACAATGGCGCATCTGGTTGCGACTACGTGCTCGTCTTTGATCTGCAGACCAACCTGGCCGTAGTGGCGCACTTCTCCGAGCGCGACCTCTACCGCGGTGGACGGACCAACGAATTCCGCACGTACATGACCGCGATGGCGGTGCACGCGCCTGGTGTCGACCTGGTTGTTGCACACGACAATATCGTGGGCTCCCGCAACGAAAGCAGCCAGGGCCTTGTGGTGACCTCACGCGACGGTCATGTGCTGGCGGGTATTGACGCGTGCGCCAATGACGCCTGCGTTGTATTCCGACGCCAGGTAGGCCATGCAGCAGTTGGGCCTAGGTGGGGCGAAGCAGCTCACGCTCACGCTCATGCTGTCTCTTGGGCAGGGTGATCTGATCACGGCGGTCACGATAAAGACGGAGGTCGCGGAGGTGGTGGTGTACGCCAACTTCTACGGGCTGGACTTGGACATCCCCTTCATCCAGGCGTCGCCGGAGATCGATGGCGTTCTGGGCCAGACCGCACGCGAGGGCGGCGGGATGGTTGGTGATGGCGAAAACGGTGCCGGCGTCATCCGAGGCTCGCCCAGCGACTATGGTGAGTGTACACGTAGTTTCCACTATCAGCTCGAGCTTTGTTGTCACTGACAGTACTGTATGCTGCGGTTGGCAGAGGTGCAGGGCCTGTTTGACTACGACACCTTTGCCGCGCGCAAGGTAGCTGACCGCAACGCAGCTGCGCTCGGCGACAGTGATGCTGGTGCCTGGGGTGATGATGATGACATCGCTGGCATTGACCGTCGCAGTATGATGGAAATCAAGCCTGTGGCCCTGCGTGCCTCAGCAGGTGCGCGTGTGCACGTGCAAGTGTGTGAGAATGACATGTGTGTCAGTGGATGTCTACACGTGCGATGGTGGTGCAGGCGAGTCAGTCAACTGACTACTGCTGTTGCTGCGCAGGATACGCTACTGGTGAGTGAGAGTGGCGGGAGGAGGATAGAGTACCGCTCAGTGTGCACCTGTGGTGTATTTGACGTAGGTGAATAAGCTGATAATCGGCACCTTCTAGACCCCGTAGACCCGACCCAAGAAAGTAGACAAGAGCGAGCAGTATTGCTACACCCAAGTTACTTTGCAACAAACTGGTTGGACTTAGGCGAGACATATGCATGCCGGTCCCTAATATAAGATTTGGGTGATGATTCCAGCTATTCTAGATACGCATCAGATGCAGGATGTGTTGCTGATACTGCATGCAGAGTAAGCTCAACGTTGTCCTTGTCTTTGCTGGCCTCAAGGTGCTTCACTGGCAGTAATATGCCATGTGCATGTGGTGACACTGTGCATGGCAAGCTTTAACTTTGTCTTCGTGTTGGCTGGTGCCTTCTTCCATGCATGTATTAGCAGACATTGCTCGCTCATGTGTAACTGCTCAAACCACCCTTCGTGACAAGTGTCTTTGCCAGCCATTCCCACGCTGTTGACATTCTTATTCTAGGAGTTAAGGTCGTGCTAATAATGCTGCACATTTTTAAAGCAAAAGCTACCGACTGCAGGTTGCTGCAGTAAACATCCTACCCAGCAAATTGGGCTGCGATCTACACATACACATGCATGCGCTGCATACACACAGGGACTACCTGTGTGAAGGGATAATGCCTTTCACAACACATGTATACAGGTATGGGCGATGCACTTGTTGAACATACCTACAGACATCCTCAAAGGACGCACATTGTCAACGCGACTGTGCAAATTTACATCACAGCATACTCACCGACATTCATACTTATCACAAACTCGCATGCATGCACGCTCGGCAAGCACAGCAGGCACATGCGAACGCGTGCGCGCAGCAGCTTCACATACTCGCCTTGAGTCACTACTCTCAGTACAAGAGTACAGCGACTGTTTACTTGGACTGCCATGCGCATCCACACAATCTTAGGAACACAGTGTTTGCAAGTAGGCACAGTCTCTTGTTAGAGATCAACATACGCATACATACATGCATGTCAGCAAGTTAGCAATCCCTGTCCTAATGTATAGATCATACGCACAGTTCATGTCCGAACTTGCTGCTTTAACTGCCGTCGCTTGCATGCTCATCTATTTGTTGTGACGCCCCACCCCAACCATTGTGAGCAGCATGGCTAGCTGCTGCATAACTGTCTGTCTCGACTGCATTGCAGCGCATGACGTTGATGGTGAGATCTACAGAGCTTCGCCTCAGCAATGGCAGTGGCTTAGATGCTGTCTCTAGCGCTTCTGGCTGCATGCGCCTCCGCCCTCACCGTGAAGGACTTGTCACGCAAGCGGTCCAGAAGGGGCAACCTTCTCTTTGATGCTTACAGTCAGGCACCATTCCCGCGCTACCAGCATCAGGAGGCATTCCACTCAGCTATGCCTACAGCCAGGCATCGACCCCGGCTATTAGCATGGGTCTCGCGCGACACTGAGCAGTTGTGAGTCAATCCTAGTAGGTACCTAGTACAAGTCATAGCCCGTACTAGCTGATCCGTTGTGAGTTTGACCTAGGCCTTGTTTAGGTCATTGCGTAAACTAGCCGTCGGCTTTAAACTGCACAGTTGTCACTTACGTGTAGAGGCTTACTACTTAGCCTCTGTACACTTTATTTATTTTCTTTAACCTAAACAAGAGAAATGTATCAAGAAGAAACATGTACGAGTTGGAGGCAACAAAAGGGCTAATACATGCTAATCAACAGAGAACACATCACGAACACTAGTATCTAGTGCATGCCAGTGTATCCGAGGAAGAGGAGAAGCGCAAGCTGTAGAGCAGAGGATAGAGCGGCGAGCCCACAAGTCCGTGAAGGCTGTGAAGCGAGCAAGTCAAATGTCTTCCAGCGGCGAGGACGTGACTAGAAGCCACTCCTCCTTGGCCCGAACTTGAACACTGGAAGCGAGAGAGCACACAATGACAGTCGAGGAGGGGGAGGAACCTGAGTACATCATCGAACGCCTGGCCACCCAGATGTGCCAGAGAGTCAATGCGCAAAGAGTCGACCACATTGGACAGAGCTGTGTGTGAGAACTAGGAAACGAAGCGTGAAACATGAGCTAGGAAAAGGAGAGGGGAAAAGGGGAGCCGCCAAGGCGTCTCCATAGAGCAGGGACCCAAGCCCAGACTGCACGAACCAGCGAGCAGCAAAGGAAGAGGTGCTCGAGAGTTTCAAGACATTGCAGAGAGCATGACATACACTCCCTAAAAAAGTTCATCTTGGCGCGCCTGTCACCTGTGTGCATAACACTCAGCGGCAAGGATGAAAAGAGAGGGAGCCAATGGACAGCCCTGTCTCACACTGCGGTGCAGAGCGAAGGGAGAAGACAAGTGGCCGTTCACTAGCACCGAGCTCCAGCTCCCCCCATTCATCGTGCGTACCCATTGCCGAAAGGTCGGGCCGAAGCCCAAATGCGAGAGCGCGCCGTCTAGAAAGTGCCCGTCTAACCGGTCAGATGCCTTCCCAAAGTCTAGCAGGAGAGGAGCACCGTGCTGCCCTGTGTGCGCACGCTGCACACACAGGGCAGCGTATAGCGTCCAGGGCCACTAGCACATTGTCCAGGATGTACCTGTGGCGTACAAAGCCTGCCTGCAACGGGTGGACTGCCGTAGGAAGCACAGGCGCCACGCGAACTGCTAGGGCTTTGGCCAGAATCTTGTAGTGGGTGGGCAGCAGCGTGATGGGCCGCCAGTTGCGAAGGTCAGACTGTTCTCTCCTTTCTTGTGCAACATGAGGATGACCCCCTCGCGCTGACCTTCACCCAACTGCCCTTCCGCTAGAACATGTTGAGTAAAGAGAATATTCCTCCCGTAACAGCGGCCATGCAGTCTGCCAGAACGCCGTGGTGAGGCCGTCCTTGCCTGGGGCTTTGTGCGGGGGCATGCTCTGTAGTGCAGCGTGCAACTCAAGCAGTGTCAGTGGAGACTCCAAGACCTGAGCTTGTTGAGCGGAGACCTTCCTATTCAATGCCTGCCAACACTGTCGGGCTGCAGCTGCCTTTGCTGCTGGCGGGGAGGGCGAGGAGGTGTATAGCTTGTGATAGAGCTGCTGAGACCTCGTCCAACATACCACTAATGCTGGTCACCGGTGTTGGCAAGGTCTTATGGGCATGAGTGACAAAATGAAGCACGTGCGCATGAGTGTGAAAACGGCCTTGGGAAAGAAGAAGGAGGTCATCCGCTCCCCTTCAAGACGTCAGCGGGCGCTTGAGCGTATGGCAGCACCTTTTTGCAGCACCCGAGAGAGTGCACCTAGATTAGTCAGCAGACGGGAGTGCTCTAGTTGAATGGCTGTGTCTCCAGGACTAGCAGACAACGCCGCATCACATCTGCCCAGCTGGTCCTGCAGATGATGTAGCTGCCTGTTGTGTTGTTGCCGTACAGTGTGCCAGTGCTTCCGCGCCATCATGGCAACCTTCGCAAGCCCAGCTTCAAACCATCGTATGTAGGCCTGCCTGGAGTGCGGAGAGGTAAGCCGGTGCAGCTGCCACAGACTTTCCAACTCTGCCATAAAAGAAGAACGCTTGAGAAGAGCGGGGTTGAGCTTCCACAAGCCCGGGCCCTGGTCCACATCCAAGCCAGAGCGTATAGATAAATGCACTGGCTTATGGTCAGACAGCCACTCCTCCTGCAGGATTGAGGAGCTGTCAAAGAAAGTACTGAGAGTGGCGGAAGCATAAAACCGATCAAGGCGCGCAAGCCTGCGGCCTGTCCTCACGCCTGTTGTCTCAAGTGAAGGCGCGAGTGCCAGAGTTGCAGCTGCGCCACACATGCAAGGCCATCTCCCCCACCATTGCATGAAGACCACCTGCGTCTTCCATGCTAGAGAGTCTACCATGGCGAGAGCGATCCTCATCCACATCCTCCACACAGTTCCAGTCACCACCCAGCAAGTACCAATCCGTGTGAGGGAGGAGAGAGGGGAGTGTAGAGAAGAAAGCGTCTCTGGCCTCTCGCGTGTCCAAGGGTGCGTACACACTGGCGAGGAGAAGGACTCCACCAAACCAACGAACACGCACCCAACAGCATCTAGCAGGGACGGCCACGCCTGTGTCGATGATATAGTTATGCCAAGCTGGTGGGCACAGGATTGCCACCCCCCCGCGTGTGCCTTCCGCAGGGCCCACACACTCGTGCCCCGCCAACAACATTTCGCCGTCCATTGGGCAGCTGGTGACGTTCCTAGTTTGGTCTCTTGCAACAGAAGGACTCCATCCTTCGACAAAGACCATGAGCGAAAGCGGGTGATTGCCGATATGCGACGCCGACCATGCGAAGATGCACCTGCCAAGCTTGACTGATTGCCGTTCCTGCCTTGAACATTCCACGTCCACACGGAGAACGTGGACGTGAGACTTGAAGACGCTTGCATCAGTCAAGGCCCAACACCCGCTCCCAAGAGTATGGCGCGCCTTGAGGAGGGGTTCCGCCAGCCAAAGGCCATGACGGACATGATGAAGGGTGCTGAGCGGAGGTGTTGGCGGTGACGTGAGAAGCGTGCTCTAACACCTCCAGCACCTGTGCCTCAACGAGGTCGTGGCTGCTTCCCACAACACCCTCAACAAGGAGTGGATCAACCCACAGCACATCCTCCGCGCCTGAGGTGGGGGGGGGGGACATTACTTCCTCGTCGTGCCACAACCATGTGTGAACATGGTATGACATGCCGTCTGCAGCCATGTGCATGAATGAGAGCTCCGGGCTTGGAGTAAAATGTGCAGACTCCGGGACGCCCAGCATGGCCGAAGCCAGCCCCCGCGCCTGCCTATCATGGTCGGAGGGAGAGGGGTCCGCTGGCAAGGTAGCCGGGATGGTTAGCTTGTCGCCGTTCTGGCGAACCAGACCCAGCCACCAGCACTGGGCCGCATACTTGTACACCAGGACTGCCAGAGCATGCGGGTGGGGTGCAAGTCTCTCCGAAGGGGTGGTGGTGATTGCGGGGAGAGGGGGGTGTGACGGGAAGAGCTGCAATTTTCTTCTTACCGACGGGGGGCCTCCCGGAAGGGTGTGATGGGATGGGGGAGGGAGGCGGGGAACGGAGGAGCTGTCCATTTGGGATGGGGAGGCGGACATTGCGGGGTGGTGTGGGCGAGGAGTAGTGTAGGGAGACTCCGAGAAGTCCGTGTGTGAGGAGGAGGGGTGAGACGGTGATGATAGCGGAGTGCGTGCATGTTGCTCCCACCATGTGCGCATCGCGGAGGCTATCATCAAGGGTGTGATGCGAGGCTTGCCGTGCTTGCTGAGTTTGGGGCGGGCCTGGGCTTGCCACTCCGACAAGGACACCCATTGCTGCTGCGCCGTTGCTTAGTGGCATGCCTCGGCAGGAAGAAGCAGTGGGCAAAGAACGAATAGGCATGGATGCAATGGCGTGCCCCCCGCGAGTGGGCTTGAGTTTGAGACAGACGACTCAAGCTCAGCGTCCTCCCTGGTGGCGTCTAGTGACACACCGGCCTGCTCCAGCGTTGCCCGCAGTATGGAGCAACAATGTTGCATGCCGTCAGCCTCACCCTGCGCAGAGGGGAGGAGGTTGCCAAAATGCAGCCCCGTGCTGCGTTGTGTTGTGTCCGTGAGAAGTAGGGACAAGCAGTCAGAGGAGTCCCCTGCGTTGGCAAGCCCCACGGGGACAATAAACGCCGTCTCCCATGCTGAAGAAGAAGGCTTGAAACCCGCATCCTGAAGCAGTTCTCCCAACCAGAGACGCTGTTGGGGATGGCGATCAGCCTGGGTTGTGCGAGCAGCTTGCACTGGCTGGTCGTAGGGGACCATCCCACCAGCAGGCGGGGCTGGCGGGAGGCCATCCTCCTCATCCTGATCGTCACACCACAGCTTTGAGGGTGACGGATACGGAGCCACACGCGGGGAGGGTGCTCTGCGCGCAGCGGCGGAAGCTTCGTCTCCAGCCAACCTTCCAGCGTTTGCTGCTGGGTTGGGCCATCAGCAGTCATGCGAGGCAGCTGCTGAAGGTCGAGAGCAAGGTCTGCGCACGAAGCGCTGGCAGAGGGTGTGGGTGGGGTGGGGTGGGGAGACGAGGGGGGGGCCTGCGCAGCTGCCTCGCATGACTGCTGATGGCCCAACCCAGCAGCAAACGCTGGAAGGTTGGCTGGAGACGAAGCTTCCGCCGCTGCGCGCAGAGCACCCTCCCCGCGTGTGGCTCCGTATCCGTCACCCTCAAAGCTGTGGTGTGACGATCAGGATGAGGAGGATGGCCTCCCGCCAGCCCCGCCTGCTGGTGGGATGGTCCCCTACGACCAGCCAGTGCAAGCTGCTCGCACAACCCAGGCTGATCGCCATCCCCAACAGCGTCTCTGGTTGGGAGAACTGCTTCAGGATGCGGGTTTCAAGCCTTCTTCTTCAGCATGGGAGACGGCGTTTATTGTCCCCGTGGGGCTTGCCAACGCAGGGGACTCCTCTGACTGCTTGTCCCTACTTCTCACGGACACAACACAACGCAGCACGGGGCTGCATTTTGGCAACCTCCTCCCCTCTGCGCAGGGTGAGGCTGACGGCATGCAACATTGTTGCTCCATACTGCGGGCAACGCTGGAGCAGGCCGGTGTGTCACTAGACGCCACCAGGGAGGACGCTGAGCTTGAGTCGTCTGTCTCAAACTCAAGCCCACTCGCGGGGGGCACGCCATTGCATCCATGCCTATTCGTTCTTTGCCCACTGCTTCTTCCTGCCGAGGCATGCCACTAAGCAACGGCGCAGCAGCAATGGGTGTCCTTGTCGGAGTGGCAAGCCCAGGCCCGCCCCAAACTCAGCAAGCACGGCAAGCCTCGCATCACACCCTTGATGATAGCCTCCGCGATGCGCACATGGTGGGAGCAACATGCACGCACTCCGCTATCATCACCGTCTCACCCCTCCTCCTCNGCTTGCAGCGGAAGCAGGTGGGAGGTGTCTGGGGGTTGATGATGCGCACCTCCGTGAGGTGCTCCACTCCTCCTGACACGGACTTGATGAGCACGGAAGGGGGGAGCACTGCCTTGCGTTTGAAGCTAAAGCGCGTAGATGGTGTGGTGAATGAGCGGGGAGCGGAGGCGGCTGAGCGGAGGGGATCGCCAAGCTGACCATACGGAGAAAGGACTTGAGAGAGAGAGAAAAGGACTTGACGATGCGCTCCCTGGAAGGAGACCCAGAAGTTGTTGTCGTCACCGCCCTCTCTCCAACGAAGCACCGTGACTGGCTTGCCCAACAGCGTGGGCAAGCGACGTTGCTCTGCAAGGGCAAGGACGTGCTTTGTGCCGAATGCCGTGTGAAAGAGTGCTTGGATTCCCCCCGCCCGTGTGTAGTGCACTGAGGCAATCAGTGGGGCAGCCGGGTGGCGTGCACTCAAAGCTTCTATCCATGTCAAGCGTGACTCTAATGTCTGAGACTCAGTGTATCTGAATCTAAACACTAGTGCTCGCTGCTCTAAGACTGACTGCCACCGCTCACACGCACGCTCATTTAGTGAGATAGCATATGCGGATGTGGTGGTGAGGGTGCTAGCAATGATGCCCGGAGCGTGTGCAAGATCAGCCATCAACTTAGCTGTGAGAGTGGGACTCCCTGAGAGAGTCCCCTCGATGCCGTTGAGAGAATGAAGGGGTGGCTGCCGAGGGGCGCCTGCCACCGCATCCGCCCATGTAGCGGGCTTGAGCACGGGCTCGTCCAGAACTGGAATACCAGGAGACGCTTCTGGTCGCCGATGAACGACGCCTCCGAGGGGAGGGAAATCCTCCATAGGTAGCAGAGGAGTCAGGGAGACCTGCCCCCGATCACCAGCATCCACCATGGCTATGGTCTCCGCGTAGTGCAGCATTTAGGAGCTGCACCAGAAACAGTCAGCTGCGTTGACCAGCTGCTGCAGCGCAGCGGGCAAACTACCGCCGGATCAGACGGGGCTGGAGAGCCCCCCGGCCCAGGGGTAAGGGACCAGCCTTAACCCCCCCCCCACCCCCCCATTCNCACACACACACACACACACACACACACACACACACACACACACACACACACACACACACACACACACACACACACACACACACCTCTTCCGTCACCCCCTCCGCCGCCAAGGACGTCCCCTCCTTGCCGCCGCCGCCCCACCCAGTACGTTCCTCGCAACCACATATTCGCCTCTGTACGTTGATGACATTGTATGTGAGAACTTGGGAATTGAGTAATGAGAAAGCACGGACGTTGATCTTTGGATTGATCTGAACTTGCTCTCTAAAGGTTGTGGCTTCATTAAACTGCATCCCCTCGCCGCCCCGGTTGCCAAAACACATTTACACATGAACGAGTCCAGTGTACACACACGTGCATTGCTTGTCATGTGATTGTGGTTGCGTGGATGCACGTTGTGTGGTCCGCATTAGAGTGTGGTATCTACATGTTGCCCCATTCATACACCTCACTTAACAGTGAAATTATCTTGACCTCATGCAAGGAATTGTATAAGCAGCACTACCTCTAGTAGTGGCTTGTTAACTTACAGTATCATCCTCCTTACACAAGTGAGTGTCGTGCATCAGTATTGCTTGCATACTTGCAGTGACATTGGTTGCATCAGTGTTGTGTTATCACTGTCAGCATATAGGGTAGTTATACGCACTAGTGTGTTGAGTGGCAGCATTGGGGGAGTTGCAGTGGAGCACACTCTACCTTGCATCCTCCTGCGCTCACCGTGCTACTTGCATGAGTGAGTCTCGGGCTTTATAGAGACCAATCGTCATCACCGTCTTCCCCTGTTATGGAAGAGAACGCTAGCGACTTCTCCAACTGGTTGGGCTCAAACCTTTCTTATGGAAGATACGGTGCAGAAGAGAACGACAACAACACCAACAGTCCCCACTCCTCACCAGCACACAATCTAAGACATACTACTTCCCATCATCGACTTGAAGACTTCGTCGACCATCTCGACAGTGACGATATGGAGTCGACATGCTCCACCATAATCTCACCTTCTCCGGACGTCCGAGCAAAACACCGACGAATGGATCACCAAGTCCGACTCCAAGATGTGCTACCATAAAATTAAGACCCCCCACTGGTCAGATAGGATGTCCTTTCGCATGGCTGCACAGTGCTTGGATCATGAGACACATGAGGTGTGGAGGTGAGTGGCTGCACATCATGAAGTTGAAGGGTACGGAGTTCTGGCTGGCACCGGAGTTGTGCTTGTTGTTGCATCAACCCCTGTCACTCCCATTGCTTCAGCTGCTCCACTGGCAGACCCTACCCTTACGGCCCTGGCTGCAGCGCAGTTGACAGCTGAGGCAGACATATCAACACACCAGTTGATCATGCACTGGTTGGTCGTGAGTTGGCAGCAGCGCAGCGAGCACGTCAATCCCAGGTACAACTGCTGGCATTCAGGCTGATGGCGGAGCAATAAACGGCGTTGGAAGCAGCTCAAGCATGACATCGAGCCGCTGTGCTTGCGACTCTTATACAGACTCCAGTTCTTCTGGCGGCGGCGGCGCTCGGCGACGGCGATGGCAGGTGTAACGATGCTCGTGCTCACATATGCAGCACACAAATCATACAACACAAGTGTGCAGCTGAGCACAATCTTCACACAGGAACCTTGCCTTCTCCCTAGCACGCACGCACGCGTTGAGCACACACGCGCACACAAACACTACTACCTCCCACTCCAAGCAAGAACGCAGCAGCATGCCTTAGATCACGCCTCTCTCAAGCATACACCAGCACACTCGCAGCAAAGAGCGACAAGCAAAAGTTGGTATTACACAATGTTAAAAATACTCCTACATCCAGGCGGACGGTCAGCTTGCCCTCTGAATAGGAATGGCCGCGAGAAGGCTCTAGGCGAGGACTCAAGTCGAAAGTTCCAGGCGCGTGAAGGTTCCAGGCGCGGACTCGAGTCCGGAGTCTGGCGACTTCCAGGCCTGCACGAGAATCGTTATAACTCGGTGGTTACTGCACCGATTTGGGCGTTCTAGAGCTCAGTAGATAGCCCTTGGAAGTAGCTACAAGATGCTTCTTAGAACGCAGCACTCAGATAAGTGTAGCGAACGTGGTGGCTTCTAGAGTAGACAGGTGTATTCCTGGCGGGTATAAAACCCGCGGACATGATGGCAATAGATGGTCTTAGGTTTGTTATTGCAGCCTCTTGGCGTTGGTGTTGGGTGGCGTGCACACATGTGCATGTGTAGGTTTGTCAACGCATCTCAACACACAAGGGTTTCCTTTCCTTTTATACCAGCACAAGGATATAGCAGCCTAAATAGCAAGCATAAATTTACTACAAAACTCAATTCAAAGGACTCTTATAAGGACAGGTTGCTGCCACTCGCATCATTGTCCTTTTGGCGGCATCTGGCACTGCACAGCGCGGCATCTATTCAGGTGTGATGTCACATTATGGCAGTGCCATGGCAGTCACGTCGCCAACTTGGCAGTTGACACAGAATCTCAAACTGCCATCTTTTGCTCGATGGGTCCTGCAGAACAAACACGTCTGCTAGCACTTGACGCCATTCTGTGGTCCAGTCTTTTCGAGCACCAATCCTATCCACCGTTTATAATATGGCAGGCCAGTGTCGATCTCGCCCTCCACAAGCTTCAGCCTGACCTCGATCACCGGTCTCACGGAATAGCGCGGGCGAGCAAGCATCATCCGATCAATGGGAACATTAAACAAGGTGTTTCCTCCAAAGGTTTGAACCAAAGGGGGCAGCTTCAACCGATCCAGCAGGCTTGAAACATAAGACAAGCAAGCGACTATCGAGTATCATATGGCAATGCACTTAGTGATTATGCCTTGAGTTAATGCACACAAAGTAATGACAAGCAGGCCAAAGCCGAATACAATAGCTCACTTTTGTTACTGGTCTCAATGACAGGTGAGTAGCCTGCAGGTTTGTTTTTATCGGAGTTATTTGAATCATTTGATGTGGACGTGGAAGGCTTTGTTGCCTTGCCCTTGCTGGATGACACGCTGTTATCGGGCATGTCTGCAAAGTACAACAAGAGTAGTATTGGATTTGTCAAGCCCTTGGCAGTGATGTGGTATGCCATAAGCTACCTCGCAGCCATTCGAAGAACTTTTTGTTCAAGTCGCCTGTTGGATCCACAAGATGCTTCAGCACCCTTCGGTTGACATTTGCTGCAAGATCCATTAGATTGAGTTCGTGCTCTGCCTCAGCTTCTTTTTACTTGAAATTGGAACCCTTTGCTTTGGACAAGATCAGAAGTTCGGCTTTTGGCACAATGACGTCATTGTCGTCGTTGATATTGCTGTAGGGCAACCCGAGACAGTAGATGGACTTTTTATCTGAGCACCACGCTCCAAGTAGGGCGTAGGTAGATGTGTTGGCCTGTGCACGGTAAGCTAAGCCGGATCTTGGAACTCAAGTAACCCAGGATCTTGGAACTCATGTAACCCACGCTTATAAACATAACGCTCACCTTACGCTTTACATTAAACCGGTAATTTCCCTGACCCATGTACCGCAACTTCCAAACATGTTGGCGCCCAGCTTGACCTATTGATTTTAAATTTGCAACGCTTGGTATGAGGATGACTTTGATTGAATTTTGCTTTTTAGCCCATGGCAATTCCAGATCGCTATCTGTCAACACAAGCTTGTCACGTACTTGTAAACGTCACACTCATTTCAGATTGGAGACATCTGCTGCACACCCTTAATTACTCACATGAGTAGATGACGGGTTCATCAACATCACTACTGACGCTGGAATCTTCTTGGTCTTGCTCTTTGTTGTCGCTTGGCTAATTGTTACTGGTGTCTACTTGCTTCCTGTCCTGCTTGTCATCATCGGAAGAAATCTCAACCGGCTTTTTCAGCTTTTGAGAACTTGTAAGTGTCTTCTGCGAAGGAGTCTTGTCTTGCTTCTTCTTTGTAGCACTTGTTATTGGCTGCGTGCCTGCAGGCTTTCATTGCGGTCCCTGACCAGGGCTAACAATTGCCAGGGGTTGTCTGCAGTTCATAACGTAACAAGATCATACATGTATGAGAAGGCAGTGCTGGACACCAACCGCAGCACCTCACGGCCTAAAGCCAACACAATTATTGAGCCTCCTCGCCGCGAACGTGGCCGGGACGCTCCATCAGCACGCAATAAAGAAACACGGTCAACTCATGCTGCTTGGCATTGCCATGTGCTGTGTCATCGCTGTGGACGGCATGGGCATTACTAAAAGGAGTGCACCGAAGAGTACTCAACTCTGGTCTGCGACTATTGTCACAAGACGGGTCACTTGGAGTTGGTATGCTGGCTCAAGTTCCCTTAGTTGAGACCTGCCAACAGTTACAACGGCAACAACTACTCTGGTGGCTACAACAACAACAATGGAGGCCACAACGGCGACAACTCTAGTGGCTACAACTGCAACCACACCGAAGGCCATAACAACAACAACAACCACGCCAACGCTCGCAAGGAAGAGCAAGGTTACAAGGGGAAGAATCGTCCTCCTCAGCGCAAGGGACTCGAAAGATGTTCGCGCGCTGCTGTTGTTGCCGCCAAGGTTTCAGCCAACCCGCCAGCTGATGACCATATTGCTGCCCTCATGGCGCGTATGGCATGCTTGGAGGAAGATAATGAGCAGGACTACCGCGCTTGCTATTCTGCCCGATGGGCACTGATGGCTCCAAAGCGCACGAGAGACATGAGCACTACGTCACGCGTTCAACCATCCCGACGAACACGAGGGGAAGCCGCAACACCGTCAGCAGCTATGTAACAGCCTGGGGCATTTTTTGTATTTTATTGTACATAAAGTACTTATTTTGCCTTTTTTGCTGGCTTGATGAGGGCTTTTATGAGCTTTATTAAGCCCATGTGGCGCCTGCCCCTGCTGCCGCGCGCGACTCGCCTGCGACCTGCTCGACAGCAGCTAATTTGGCGATGTGACCCACCTGCCACGCGGTTGTGACACAGCCGCTGACTGGACACGCGCTGTGCAGTGCCAGGTGACGCGGACTGCACAGTCACACAGCCGCCGAAGGCCCAACGCGCGTGGCGGGGAGCCTGCACTTGGACCTGCCTTTAGATTTGGTAGTGAATAATGAAATGCCTGTTAATTAGGCTATTTCTTCCTAAGTGCTTGTATAAATAGAAAAACCCTGTGTAATGCAACCAACTTTGTTTTCTGCTCTCTGCTGTGAGTATGCTGGTGCATGCTTGAGGGAGTTGTAATCCAAGGCACACTGCTGCGTTCTTGCTTGGCGTGAGAAGTAGTAGTGTTCGTGTGCGTGTGCGCGCTCGACGCGTGCGTGCGTGCGCGAGTGAAGGCAAGGTTCCGGTGTGAAGATTGTGCTCAGCTGCACACATGTGTTGTATGACTTGTGTGCTGTGTATGTGAGCACGAGCATCGTTACAGTGGTATCGGAGCCCTTGGAGGGGTTGGGTTTCTTGTTTTAAGGGGATATTAACTATCTCTTTGGTGTGTGAGGTATTTTTCTGTTTATGGACGCTACCATGGATGATGCACGTGTTGTGGAGCTTCAGCAAGTGCTGGTAGCTGCTCATGAGGAGCTGCAACGTGTCCAAGCATCTGCCTAAGCTCAAGCGGCACAATTTCAACAAGCCATGGCGCAAGCGCGCGCGTCCACGCCCGTTACAGCTCCTGTGGTTGCCCCATCAGCCTCTCGTCATGTGAAGCTACCAAAACCAAAGCCATTCAAGGGTCAGAGGGACGGTGACTATGTTGAGGAATGGGTGTTTGCCGTTTCGACATGGTTAAAGCTCACCGAGGTACCTATACATCTCCGTGTCGATGTGGCTGCTACTTTCTTTGAGGGAGCTGCACTTGTGTGGTGGCGTCATCGTTGTGCTCGTGTGGAAGCTGGTCTTGAGGTTCCTTTCACTACCGTGGCTGAGCTGGCTGCTGAGGTGAAGAAACAGTTCGTACCGGTGGAGAGTGCGAAGACGGCACGCGACCAGCTCTCTACGCTTGTGCAAACGCAGTCCGTGATGGCCTATACACAGGGCTTTTTACGCGCGGACCAGTCGTACGCAGCCCGTAGACCACGTCTGGTACGTTGTAGCATACCAGTGCCGCGACTGGTCCGGCATGATCGGACCACCGGTGGTCCGGCCCCGGAGCCCGCCGATATGGTCCGAACGTCCGGACCAGGGCTGGTGGCGTGTCCCGCGGCTTGTAGACCGGTACAGCACTGGTCAGCACGCGGCCTGAGCAGTAGGACCAAGGCTGGTCGCATGCCCTGCGGCCTATGAGCCAGGGCAGCACTGGTACAGAATGCATGTACTGTACGGACCAATTATGTCCTCACAAGCGGGACCAAGCTGCACTGGTACGGTTGCAAGCGGCCCTCATAGACCATGCATGGTTCCGAAACCGAAACAGCACTCAACAACTCAACAGCACTCAACAACTCAACAGCACTCAACAACTCAACAGCTCTTTTGAATCATTAATATATTATGATAACCAACGGTGAAGAATGACGTCGGAAGCATACGACACATCTCACCTGGTCCATTGCTCCCAAGGTCACGTGCGCCAATGCTAAACAAGTAGCAGGCACTGGGCATGCATGGTCCCCTGTCCATTTGCTAGGGTTTTGGGCTTGCGCTGCAGTCTCGGCGGCGGCGGCGGCGGCGGCGGTGGCGAAAACCTTTGGAACAGCTGGTTTCGTGGGTACTACGCATGCACCCAGCATGGCGGACCGAAAAGCAGCTGATATTGCTGAAAGACTCCACCAGTCTATCGGACTCAAGCTACCTGCAGTCAACCTTGCAGCTTTGCGCAAGCGGAAGCAGCGTTCCAAGTTGGTTGTCAACGCAACGCAAGGTCTCCTACGTCAAAAGGACTTGGAGTTGAGTTAAAGAGAGCAAGCTCTTGCCCGCAGAGAAGCTGAGGTGTCCCAACTTTTGGCTGATAGCGGCCTCGCTGGTGACAACGCGTCCCCCATGGAGGTGGATGGGCAGGCAGACCCCTCACTCAGGTAACATCCTTGCCCCCACTAGCTAGCTTTCAAGCCTCATTGCGACACAGCCAGCACATATTTCTTGACAGCAGCTGTTAAGCGCCTTATATGACTCCCTGCAGGCCAGCTTCAGCAACTCAGCCTGCTGCTCACCCCCCTGCAACCGCTGGCCAGCCATCCACTTCGCATTCCCCTCTGTCACCGGCTGCTGAAGCTGGAGGTGGCTCATTCGCCGACGAGTCGTCTGATCATGTGGAGAGCCAGCAGCAGCAGCAGCAGCAGCAGCAGAATTGTCAAGTTATCTGCAACTGCAGTTCCAGTGGATGCCGCGGCATGGTAAGCAGTGCGGTCCATGAGTTATGCAATCTATTGCTCTGACCGAAAGTCTCATAGGCACTGTCCAGTGTCTACGAGTCATGCACTCCATTGCTGTGACCTAAAGTCTCATAGGCACTATCCAGTGTCTACGACTTATGCGTTCCTTTGCTGAGACCCAAGGACTCGTAGGCACTGGACAGTGCCAGTCTGGTCTATGACACAGCCATGCACGCGTGTGTCTTGCTTGTGATTCTTGATAGCGTGGTGATGTGGATTGGTGTTGATCGCTGGCGTGCTAACCAAGATCTGTCATCATAGATGGTGGACGAAGCAGTTGCAAGGGCGCACCGTGCACTGAACCTGGCAGTTGCCGCAAGCAGGTGGGCACCACCTATTCCCCATAGTCAACCTCTCGAGCCCAGCCAACCACCATCGGAGTCTGCTACGAAGAAGTGGCTGGATATCTACCTAAAGATTGTGACAGCCCTGGAAGATTCTGGTGTCCAGGTTGCTCTCGTCAACGATTATGAAGCTCATCTTTTGCCAAATAAATTCTGTGGTCAAGCTGGCCTTGGAGGTTCCTTTTGAACAGGAGCAGTTGCGGGATGACATCGCCAGACTCATAGGCGACACAATATCGCACAGCCCTGTCGCGGATGAGCTGCCGACAGACATTGCCGCCGTGGATAAACTGTTGGCCGCGCTCGGCATGCCTGTTCCTCAGCGCCTGACCGTCTGTCCCACATGCAAGTACTTGTTTGATGCACCTTATCCCACACTCAGTGAAGATGACGAAGACTCGGACACGAACGAGACCAAGCAAAAAATGATTGCCTTCGCAACACACCATGCGGAGGGGGATGCGGCAGGGTTCGCAAAGAATGTTGCGACTTCTTGTACAATCGTACAGGTGCCTGGCTCAGCGCCAAGTTAGCTGTCCCTTCAATTGCTCACGACTATCTGGAGGAATGGCGCCACAAAGATGAGTGGTTGCACGTCCCTGTGGAACAAGTACCTGCTGCAAACACTGAGTACTGGCATGGTGCGAAGAAGCAGCATCACTGCATCTTCTGGGACCCTCGCCACAAAATCAAGCTGCCTGTGTCTTGTGCATTCTGCCACCACATCGCGGATGTCGATTTGGAGCATCACAACGCAGGCGATCACGTGACATTTGAATGCTCAGGGTGCCACAAAACCAACCATCCAATGGTACAGCAAGCTCTTGGCGACCCTCGCAACATAGCCCTGCTAATCCATGCCGACGGCTTCAGCTTAACAACCACTGTGAAGCACAGCTGCACCGTTGTCAGTGCCTCTGTGCTCAATGGCGGGAAGCGCATTTCCTCACAAGAGTCTTCCGTCATGCGTTTGCTCTTTGTTCCCACTGATCAGCTCCCAAACGGTGTGGACAGTCTGGAGCCCTTTCTAGAACCACTGGTGCGTGACCTGGAGAACCTCTACTTGAACGGCTTCACTGTTCGTTATGGCCTCGATTCCAATCATGTCGACAGCCGCGTGCTTGATCGACGACCAGGTAATGACTGGGTTATAACATGTTTTGTCACCTATATCACCCAAAGTCTCATAGGCACTGTCCAGAGTCTACAATGTATGCAGTCCATTTTTGTGTATGCTAAAGTCTCATAGGCACTGTTCAGTGGCTGCGACTTGGTTATAGCATATCTGCCTTCTTGCGGTCTATAAGACTGTCATAGGCTGCACTGCCCAGTGCGGCCTATTACAGTCTCTATCAGACTGGTTGTGAGATACTGATGTTGACTTCATTGCAGGTCAAGAGATAACGCTGCGGGTAGTGCTGTGGGCATGGACGGGTGACCAGCCAGCGCAATGTGAGATAGGTCAGTTTCAAAATGGAGGCCTCGTCCCCTGCCGGCGTTGTCTCCTCAAAGCCACTCAGCACCAAGTGCCCTGGCGTGCTGAGCAGGGTGAAGATACTACGAGGACACGTACAGACCATTTTTATGGTGACAATCGCTACTACTGCCGCCATCCCCCAGCAGAGAGAGCAGCAAAGGATGCGTTCGACAACGCGTGCATGGTGGACTCACTCGATGGCCAAAACCGGAAAGAAAAATCAATGGAGTGCGGCATCACAGGGAAATCTCCACTCTGGCGGCTGTGGCATCTGTATGAGTTTAACCCTTGCCATGACTTGGTCTATGACACGATGCACCTGTTGCTGGAGGGGCTTTGCAAAAGTTTCGTGCACAGTACGTTGGGTGCAGACAGTTCAAAGCATGTCGAAGACATTGCCAAGGTGGAGCGGAGGCTGTCTCAGATGCGCATATCACGCCCCATGGACTTGAAGAGCAAACGTTTCCCAAGAGGCATCAGCAAGCACCTGGCTCGGTTCAAGGCCCAGGACTTGCAGATGTTCGTGCAGTATGCTGTGCCATACGCTGTGTCCGATCTGGTAGACGAAGCAACCAGAGACGTCAGCTTTGCGCTTCACTTGCTCATCCGCATCTTCTTCCACAACTCTCGCCTACATAGCTGGACTGCGGAGCTGTTGGAACTTGCTGACGCTCTTTTGAAATATTGGAGAGTCTACTCGGAGGACCTGTTTGGCACCAACAAAAGGCCCAACGAGCATGTGGCCGGTGCCGGTCACATTCTGGAGGACATCATCTGGCACGGGAGTCATGATGTGTACTGGTGTTTTGTGCAAGAGCGCACTGTGTCCAACTATGTCAACACCTTCACCAATGGGAAGCAGTTTGAGATCAGCTACATGCGGCGTACACTATAGAGATGGTTTTTGAGGACGCTCAACATCATGCGAGAAGATCAGAGGACTGGAAAGCTGTTGTGCCACCGAGCTAATGATATAATGGCGCACTCTCAGCAGGTTTACCAGCCTTTGAGTGGAGCATGTAGTGACTGTCATTACGAAGTGCGCACACAAAAGCACGCCATGGAGCTCTGGACCCTCGCTGAGAAATTCCCAGACTTGGAGCATGCACGACTGATCAGAGAAAAGGGCATCCTTATTGGCAGCACCAGGAAGCCTGTCCCTCTTCAGGGACCCTTGGCCTTGGAAATTAAGCGCGTTGAGGACATCACTGGCAACTTGCCCGGAGGCATACGCAAGTTCCGCGCATATCTGCATAACGGGGTCATCTACAGGTGTGGTATAGTCTACGAATTTTGCAATCTATTGCTCTGACCTAAAGTCTCATAGGCACTGTCCAGTGTCTACGAATTTTGCAATCTATTGCTCTGACCTAAAGTCTCATAGACACTGTCCAGTGTCTACGAATTTTGCAATCTATTGCTCTGACCTAAAGTCTCATAGGCACTGTCCAGTGTCTACGAATTATGTAATCTATTGCTCTGACCGAAAGTCTCATAGGCACTGTCCAGTGTCTACGAATTACGCATTCTATTGCTCTGCCCGAAAGTCTCATAGGCACTGTCAGGTGTCTCATAGGCAGTGTCTACTGTCATCTCTTGATACAAAGTGAGTGAGTAAAGCCTTTGGTATTTGCAGACGCAGAGGCGTTGATAACGTGTAGATGGCGGACCCAACTATCGCACCATGCCGGGTGGATGAGATCTACCTGTTCAATGAGCGGAAATCCACTATCCATGTGCAAGTGCGGCTTTATACCAAGAAGCGTGATGCCATGGGCAATGACCTGATTGACAGAGACACTGGTGCACAGTGCATTGGGCGTTTGGCAGATGAGTTTACGCTCATCGGTGGAGACCAGTTGCAACGCAAGCTCTGGGTGTTGCTCAACCGTGATGTAGCAAATCATCAATTGGCGTACGACTATGACAGCACAGAGTTGAGAGTCACTGCAGCCGACATCCCCTTGCCGGTGTGGCCAGAAAAGGGCGATGTCCTGGAGATGCGGCACAACAGCAAGTCCATTTTCGACTTCAGACTTCCGCATGAGCCCCCAGATGAAGATCCTGCTGACCCACCCCCTTGGGTTGTTGTGGTCAAAGAGGTGCGGTCCGACGGTCATATGGTAGTCGACTACCAAAAGAAGGCAGGGGGGAGGAGGCTAGGCGTCTGGGTGGTTAACACAGCTGCGAGCGACCAGGTGGAGGACCCTTTCTCAGCCAAAACAAAGCTCGACTGGCCAAGGCAAGGGAGCAGCAGAAGCAGCTGCGCTTGGACTGAGAGAAGTAGAAGTGATGGACGGCGAATGAAATTCAACCAACATCGCATGTATTGGAAGCCAGGACAGCAGGCAGCAAGTGAGTGTGTTTGCACTTTCATTCACGTGTTTGTGAAGTGCGTGTGTCTGCATCAGTTCGGACAACTGCGCCTTGCAGACAACTATGTGCACTGTGCGCGTCCTCCGCTTCTAGGTGTTGCTGCATCGAAACACCAAGTTAGAGCACAAACACGAAACAGCGGGGTCATAGACCGAAATGGACAGTGCGGCCTGTGACGCACAAGTAGCCATAGACTGACTAATGCTGATTTTGGCCAAGGGTTACATGAAGTTGGGGCACTTGCTGTCGGAGGTACTGGACAAAGCCTTCAACCAACTTGGCTATATTGCTGGCATTGGCGACTCCTGAACGTGCAGCAGCGATACCGTCTTTTAACTTCTTACGAGCATCGTCGTCACCGTCACCGTTGCTGTCATCATCGCTGCTTTCATGATCGCTGGGTTCATCACCACTGCCGTCTCCATGATGATCACCTCCAGCAGGTTCATGATGATCACCTCCAGCAGGTTCATCACGACCTCCAGCAGGTTCATCACCTCCAGCAGGTTCATTACCGCTGACATGCTGACCCTCAGCAGCACCTCCTGGAGTCCCTGCAGCAGTTTGATGGCCACGGTCTATGGCATCCTTCTCTGCGCTTCCTTGTGGTGGCCTGTCCGGAAACACTAGAGGAACTGAAGGTCGCCCCGAAACCCCTCCCAATGCTGCAAGTGCAGCAGCAGCAGCAGCAGAGGCAAGAGCAGCATCAACAGCAGCTTGAGAAGGATTGCTAGAGGTAGCCGCAGCACCAGAAGCAGCACTAGAAGGAGTCGGACCAGGAGCTGCAGCAGGAATGGATGGCCAAGGATGGTTGCACTCCCACTTGTTGATGAGGTATGCGCGCAAGGACTTGTAATTCTCAGCCCATCCTGGATCCTGAAAATGGATGGTCTTCATCTGCTCTTCCAGCCAAACTTCTCGCTTCTGTTTCCTCCGATTAGCAATGGCGTTGATGCGTAGCCGGCGTGTCTCCCACTCCGCCTTGTTGCGTTGCTGCAATTGCTTTTGCTCAGCCTGCCACTGTGCAGTCGTATCTTGGGCGTTTTGAACATTGGTGCGCACGGCAGCTATCTGCTCCTCAATCAACCAAGGTCGCCTGCTTTCATTCAGACCATTACGCACCATGGACAAAATGGTCTTCTCGATTCTTGACTGATAATCCTGCTCCTTCAGCCTGTGCTGATTTGCAGCCCGTGTCACCATGGCGCCCTGAGCGGCAATCTCTTGAAGGCCTTTGCGAATTGTAGTCTCTGCCTTACGGAACACTTCCTTGGTAAGTTTCTGCGGATCATAACCATCAGTTAGAACACGAATTACACACAACTCATTTACGTTTAATAACACAAACATACCCTCTGTTCTTTCTCTTGTTCTACTTTGGAGTCTATCTGTCTTAACAGCAGGAATAGTCTATCTAGCACGCGTGTAAGCTCAGCGCACTTGCTTTCAGCTGAGTCAAATATCCCTTTTAAAAGGCGTACAGACGCCTCTCTGACAGTGTGATTGACTGTGTCGTTCTGGTGACACAAGTGCAGTCTATGAATGCACAATGACATGTACGACCATGCACTGACGAAGCGTTCTCAACACTTACATTCGGTCTTTGATTTCGGGCGACTTGTGGTCGTTTCAGCACCTTCCATGTGTAGGCGCCTAAAGATTCACCAGCTTGACGCGGTGCAGTGCAAGCGGCGAGGTACGCGCCGTCTTCGAGCGCGACGCCATGGCGAGCTGCCATCTCTGTTGCCTCCTTGATAAAATTTTCTCTGGCCGCCTCGAAAAAGTAAACCATGACCTGAGGTAAGATGGTGATCAGCACATTGTTTGCAATACTGAATGATAAGGTCATAGACCGCACAGCTCTCACAGATGCAGTCTATAACAGCAGGAGACAGTGTCTGGCAGAGCAAGTGATGTCTATAGGCATGAGCCACAGGCTGCATATACTCACATGGTCTGTAGGTTGCTCGTCTGGAGGTGGAGGGAAGGGATCGTATTCCATGAGCAGCTCTTCCCCGGCGGCGATGTCACTCTGACTCCTAACCTCAGCTGCCTGCACCGCAGCCTCATCAACGGAGTCCATGATGTGGCGATTGGGTTTGTACTGCGTATCGCGGCTGGAGTTGAGGAAGCCAGCTATGTTCCCATATTGAGGGTGGCCATCGATGACAGGGCTCTGGCGGCGTGGCACGTCCCTGATGACCTGCAGGTGGTATCGCTGGTGGTGCAGGTGCTCCTTCTGAGGGAATGTCTTCTGCATCTCCCGGTAGGAGTACCACTTGCCGTCAAAGACCATGATGCGGTCACCCTTCTTAATAGGCTGGCAGGTGAACAAGCCGAGCCCTGCGCCAGGGATATTGGAAGGCTTGATGACGAACTCTTTGCCAGCAAAATAGAAGAGTTCGCCTATGGGAATTGGACCATTCGTCCACAGCTGCCATGGGTCACCGGTCGCTCTATGTATGCGCTTGCGGTTGGGAAGCTCTCTGTCACTCTACAAACAACAAGTGACGGTAAGTTGGTGTGAATTGTCATAGGCTGCAACTGAGCAGTGCATGCAGCATGGCGCCCATGGTATGTGATCAGCATGCATGATATTATGCGAACAGAGACGCACCCGCAGATGTTCTTTTGATGGCGGTGGCAACTCCACAGCGTCCATCCCCGTCTTGGTGAATCGATTGACCTCGGCTGCAGCATTGGTCACAGCCAGTTCACGGGCCTGCGCTGATCGGTGTTGCCTTGGCTTAGTAGCCTGTGGGGCATCGGCTACAGGTTGGTTCACCCTGCCACCCTGTGTGTAAGACAATGGTAAGGATATCATATACATTTATTGACTCACAGACTGTCTCGGCCTATGACATAAGACAACGCGCACATGTCCTGATCAGAGCAGTCTATGAGTATTCGCATGGATACTCACAGGTGTTTGGGGAGTTTTGGGAGAGCCGGCTGCCGATGACGTTCCTATTTTCATGCCTCGCCAGCTGGCATGCCTCGGTTTCTTTGCAGGTGGCACCACCTCTTCCTCCTCAGACTGCTCCAATTCCAACACCTCCTGCGTAGCCTTCTGCGCTGACTCCTCCGACCCCTCCTGCATCACATCCTCAAGTTGTTCCTCAAGCTCCTCTGGCTCCCTCGTCTCTATCGCAGCGAAGTCGAACTCGGTTTCCTCCGCTGTTGACCCTTCTGCCGCTGAACCTGCAGCGGCAACACCTGAACCTTGCTGCCGCTGCCGCTTTGTCCGCTTTGGTGTGGTTTGCTCCTTCGGGTAGAGGGGGATGTTGTTGTAATCGTGCTCAGCGTCATCCCAGAATTTCTTGTTCTGTGTAACAAGCGACAAGGTTAGCAACCAAGGCGTTGTAATGGCATTTTTTTTCGCTAACAGTTGCATGCTGCATGTGCTTACAAATGCAAAGGCTCCAGTGTGATGCTTTCGCAGATACTCCTCGGTGACTCTCCGCACGTTGTCGACGGAAACTCTGCTTTGTTTGGGATGATTCAGGGCCTGCACGCCAACATATGCTTCACGTAAGTCAATTTTGCATAGTCTTTTGCCCAGATATCAGTTCACTAGCATGCATACAACGTCTATGAGTCTACAAGTCTATAAGAACTAACGCACTTTCACAACATCACACGCACCCGTACTGCTTTGGAGAGAGAATCCCCCATCCGTCCCTTCAGCTCATCTGCTGTCTCCCTGCCGCCCTGGTTGGTTCGTCTGCGCATGTACCTGCAATATATCTGATGTGCAGGTGCTGCGCGATCTTTGCAGTCTTGGTGTGTGTGGTTTCTGGAAGCCCGTTGGACTTTAAATGGCCCGCCTTCACATTTGTTCTGCAGTAGGGACAGTGCCAATAGAAAGTCCGCTGGTGTGAAGGCTGCCTCCGAGTCTCCTCTGAAGTCGACGATGCCGCCGACACGGTAGGGATGTCATCATCCATGGTGTTTCTCAGCTTGCTGATCTCTGCAACAACTTGCACTGGATAACACTCTTGTGCAACACAAGCCAGCACTCCGCTACCACACCTCTGCCAGCACCGCCAGAACTACCCTAGGCACACCAAACATCACGCTGCCGGCGGCGTGACAGGCGACCGCATAGGCCGCTCCGACGAACCCTAGGTCACAGGCGACCGTATAGGCCGCTCCGACGAACCCTAGGTCACAGGCACTGGAAGTTGATTCATTTGGAAGTGTTTGTTGTCAGGTTCCGTCATTTAGAAGTTTTGTTCGCTCGCGCGTGCGTTGTGCGCATGTGTTGTGCGTTGTGCGCAGTATGACTTCGGCACTGGTTATCGCAGCTGCAATAAGTCGCGTGCTGTAGACTCTCGTGCTATAGACTGCTGTGTGAGCCTTTTGTCACCTGGAAGCTTAGGTGCTTTGTGCATAGTGTAACAATGGTGACCGCAGTGCCTTCTGCCAGCCAAGTGTTCAACTGTGGCAACAACGGCCAGAAAACTGGGGACAGGTTCCTGAGGGACAACTTTTCCTCTGTGCACCCCACCCATGTGCGAAACATGGACAAGTTCACCAACAAGCTCAAACAGTGGGAGCAAATCCCTGGTCCAGGTTGGAAGGAGGTGAATTTCGACAAGCGGAGCAAGGATCATGCAGCGCAGGCCAGCATTGCCAAGCTGGAGAGGTTCTGTGAGGAGTTAGAGCCGGAGCTGGAGCCTCTAGTGTTTGGGGAAGGCATAGAGCTCCGCATGTCCAGAGGTCAGTTGTTTTCTGTGAAGGTTTGCTCTGAATGCCTTGTGTGTAGATCGATAACTGTTCAGGTGAAACTAGCCCATATTCATGCATATAGCAAGCTTTGCTAGCCCTCAAGCTGTTGTTGCTGCTGGTCAGTGTTGCCACTGTTGCAAGTCAGTTGATATCACGCTACTTGCCAAGTTGTCGCGTTACTTGATGGCTTGCTGTTCAGCTGAATTCAGCTAGTCTTCATGTATATCCAGCTGTTTTTACTACTGGTTAGTGGTGCCACTGTTGGTCGGTTACTGTTTGTCAAGCTGGAACACTGGACAGTGCCTATGAGTCCTTAGGTCTCAGCAATGGATGGCATAAGTCGTAGACACTGGACAATGCCTATAAGTCCTTAGGTCTCAGCAATGGAACGCATACGTCGTAGACGCTGACAACAGTGCCTATGAGCATCTAGAAGCAATGGATTGCATAAGTAAACACTGGACAGTGCCTATGAGTCTTTAGGTCACAGCAATGGAGTGCATAAGTCGTAGACACTGGACAGTGCCTATGAGTCCTATGGTCTCAGCTATGGAAATGCATAAGTCGTAGAGTGTCTTGGACGGTGCCACCTTATGAGACCAAAGCAGCTTTTTGGACATGTGGACATCCTTATTACTTTTGCTTGGCAGAGCACATCCGGGCATATTTCATACAACGCCAATGGACTTATCGGAGGGGCGTTAAAGAAGAACGAGGTGAACGCCAAGGACAGTCCAGGGAGCAGCGGGTCCAGCTCCGTGCGCATGCTCGAGAAGCAGAGCGAACTGCCAAACATGGCACAGCTGCTCGTCGCCGGTCTGTAGGGTGGGGCAGAGTTTTCAGCCTTGACGATTACAGCCCTTCGCAAACAGTCGTTCTGTGGTGCCCCTTGAGCGACGGGCCCCTTCCAGATGACGTGCTGCGGGCTACTTGGCTCATATTCAGGTAAGGACTGTGTGCGCGCATGTATGATTGCAACCATGAACTGTGACAACTCCACTAGAAGTGAAGCAAGCTGAATGTACAGCTGTTGTGTTGTGTTATCTAACACGATGCCTTTTCATGAGGTGCAGACATGCAGACGATTACGACCGAGACAAAGTCTTTGACGTCGATATGCAATCCTCAAGTCGTGAAGACCCATGTGTGCCCGTGGCCATTGCCACCATCCTCGAGATTGCCGAGGTGGATGAGCCCTGCCGCACATACAGCGTGCAGATCATTAATTGGCTGCCAGTGTTTTGCGTGGAGGACGACAGCGTGCGGCCGTTCATACCTATCAGGTCGCAAAGGCTCATGCATGGCAAGACACCGGATCATTACACACGCGCCGAGCTAGAGGTAAGTTGGTGATTGTCAGTCACGCACAGTCTATGCTTTTGTCACTGCATGTCATCAAGTGCGAGACGTGCGTCGCGTGTAGTTGGCTAAAGTGTGCACATGTGAACCGCCTATGACACTGACAACTGATGAAGTGCAGAGCGTGACAGTTGAGTGGCCACTTATGTTCATGAGCCAGATGGGCACCTGCGTCTGTGAAAACGGTGAATGCAGCTTCAATAGGCACGTCCGGATGGGGGAATGCCAGGCGAGAGTACTTGAAGAACTGAACACCAATGCGCAGCAAGATGATCAGGTTTGTCAGCTATGTGCGCGCAATTTCTTGTTTCAAGTGCTTTCTGGTTGTGCTGATGATGTGCCCATGCAGGACCACGAGGTTTCAGTGGATGATGAGAAGCTGGAGATGCTGGCGGCTGTGTGCTGTGGCACTGAGCAAACACCTACTAGGGCGCAGGTTGGCCGGCAATGGGAATTCTGGCGGAAGAAGCAGGTGGCGCTGATGGAGAGCGTGGCACCTCTTCCCTTTCGAGACCAGGCCCGGATGGACAGCATTCCAACACAGCGTATCATGCAAGCGGTTGTGCAGTTTGCAATGAAGAAGAAGTGGCTGGGCTGAGACCCAACGCAGGGTGGTCAGCTGGGCTGGATAAACACGAGGAAACGGCCAGGTATGTTTTGAGCTTATAGACCGCTCATAGGCTTGGTAGCTGTGACCAATGCACAGTGTCACAATGCAGTCTATAGGGTATGCTCGTAAGCTGGTAAGCTGTAAGCTAATAGTGCCATGTACGAGCAGTCTGGTCTCTGTGCATGTGATTTTACACATTCGCCACTCATTGTGCATTCAGGCATGCCGGATGAAGTGAAACGCCTGAGCCCAAGAGGTTCCGCTTCATGGGGCGATGGGAGCCAAGCAGGACGGCATCCTCCAAATGATAGGTATCAGAGATGTGCAAAGTTGCAACTGTTGCATGTTGCTGCTGTTACGTGTCTATACTTTAAGAAATGTACATTGTGTTCTACAGTTGCGGTGTTGCTCATATGCAGTGTGCGCAGTGTCTACGACAATCTGTTGTTGGCGCACGCGGCGTGCACTCGTTCATCTGAAAGGCCGTCTACATTTGCAAGTATGGAGCAGAGTATGGAACAGAAGGAACGTGTGCGTGCAGTGCCGAGATCACGTGGTGTGCGCAGCATGCGCTCAGTCTCATCATAGGCAGGCTATGAGCGCTGGTGATCTTAGTAGCTATGAGAACACTGCTGTAGTTAGCATAGATGTTTGACACTTTGCAGGTCTCGCTGATTGCCAGACACGCACTATATAATAGAATGGGTTACCGTGAATTGCTGGTGCATGGGTCATAGACCAGCATTGGTGCAGGATGTCAGCGGGTGTCGTGCACCAATGCTGGTCCCAAATTGCAAGCATGGACCAATGCAGTGAGATTTGGCTGGTATAAAGAAATGGTTGGGTGTGGACCAGGCATGGTCCCGCCAGCAAAGCCATGGTTGGTCCCACTAGTCGGGACCATCCTTGCAGACCATCTGGGCTAGACATTAAGATACAAGTAGACCATGCATGGTCCCACAGTGCGAACCAAGGATGGTCCTGCTACTCGGGACCAGTAGTGGTGATGCTTTTGACAGAACTGTGCCAAGAGCGGACCATCCTTGGTGCATGCAGCAACACGCATGGCAGACCAGCATTAGTCCCATTGCGCTCGTCATGATAACAGCAACCAGGGCTGGCCCGGTTTTTTGGGGGACCGTGGGACAATTACGTACTGTTTGGACCAGCCCTGGTCCCCGCGTGCAGACCAAGGCGGGCGACCCTGGCCCGGACCCCAAGCCGCCCGGGCGTTTTGGCCCTGGTCCGTACGTGCGGACCAGGGCTGGTCCGCGGAAAAAATTCCGTGTGATACCTCTGCGTTTCAGCGTCTTGTGCTCTCTGTATCGAACATGACTGAGGAGGAGCAGCTGGACCGCTACACGCGCGGGTTGAAGACTCTTTGTCGCAAGGAAGTTGAGCTTCATGACGCCAAGACTCTCGCGGAGGCCATTCGCATTGCTGAGCGCACGGACGTGTTGTACTTCAAGGGGGCTGCCAAAAACACTAATCGTGGACATTACAATCACTTCCGTGGAGGTTCGTATCGCTCATACGCATCTGTTGGGGCTGGTTTGGGAGCTGCAGCAGCTCAGGGGGCTGGCTTGGGGCCAACTCCAATGGAATTGGGTGCGCTCCACGTTGCTATGAAGGCCCCAAAGGGTCGGGAGGCTGCCAAGGCTGTTCGGAAGTGCTGGGAGTGCTCTTCTGCTGATCACGCGCGCTCCAACTGCCCTATCTATAAGGCAAAGTCTGCTGCACATGCCCGCAACGCTCGCAGCGGTGGACGCGTGAACATGGTGGAGGAGGAGATGTTGCAGCCGGGAAACGGCTCACCTCAGTAGCTGGAGAGGCTCCTGCTGAGGTGGTGATGCAGCCTCACTATGATGTTGAATGTCCAGCGGCTGGCGTGGAAGCGTTGTTGACGGTTGGCGGCATGTGCGCAACGGCAACGCAAAGCGGTATGGTTCGAGTGCCCGACAAGGCGAGGCAGCTGTTGGGAGTCATGGCTCTGATCCGTGAGGGCAATGGGCCATGGATGGAGTGCAAGATGCTGGTGGATTGCGGCGCGAACAGCAATTTCATGAGTCGTGAGGTTGCGCGTCGGCACAAGTGGTTGTCATGGGCAAATGCCGGCTCGGTGGCTCTAGCGGACGGCTATGCGCCAGCAGGAGGAGCTTCCAAGCAAAGCAAAGAGCTTGAAATGCACGTGGGGATGATGAAGGATCGCCTACGGTTTTGCTGCATCGAGCTGAACAACGGCTTTGATGGCATTTTGGGGCTGCCTTGGCTTTGGTCACATAACCCCGCCATTGATTGGAGGAAGCGGGTGCTCACTACCCCGGAAGCTGGTGGTGAGGTTTTGATGTGCTTCAATGCTTCAATGCAAGGCGCGTGTGTGGTTCAAGAGCGTGTGAGCTGCGTCGAGGCTGCTAGCAATGTGCTGCATGCGCGTGACGCGCACGACACGACGGCGCGCCAGCAAGCTGCACCACAACATGCTTCTAGCTCAAGGGGAGGGGTTCCAGAGCTGGTGTCACAAGTTTCTAAGACCAAGATGGAGCAGATCTGGTCCGGGAACAATGTGAAGGATGCATGGCTGTGCATGGTGCGTGAGACACCTCCCAAGTCGGACTTGGAGCTGGTCGGCACTGGTTCGGAGAGTTCGAAGGACCCCGAGGTGCAGAGGTTGCTTGAAGAGTTCAAAGACGTCATGGTGGATGGGCTACCAGCTGGTCTGCCACCCACGCGAAGTGTTGATCACCGTGTGGAACTGATAGAGGGCGTGCACAAGCCGCCGTACCGACCAGTGTACAAGTTGTCTCCGGCTGAACTCGAAGAGGCGAGGAGCCAAGTCGAGGACCTTCCACAACGTGGGTACATCAGGCACAGCAAGTTTCCTTACGGTGCACCTATCCTATTTGTACGTAAGAAGAGCGGAGCCTTGCGCATGTGCATCGACCATCGGCCACTCAACAACATCACCAAGAAGAATGTGTTCCCTTTGCCACGCATTGATGAGTTGTTGGAGCAGCTCGAGGGTGCTGAGTTCTTCTCAAGCTTGGACCTAGCCGGTGGCTACCATCAGATCCGTGTTGCGCTCGAAGACGTTGAGAAGACGGCTTTCAATACTCGCTATGGCCACTATGAGTGGTTGGTGAGGTCTTTTGGTATGACAAATGCTCCGGCAACCTTTCAAACCTTGATGAATGAGATCTTTGCTGATCTGATTGGCAAGGGCGTGCTAGTGTACCTCGACGACATCCTTGTGTACACAAAGAGCAAGAGAGAGCACGTGGCATTGCTACACGAGGTGATGCAGCGTTTACGTACACACAAGTTGTTTGCTCAGCTCAACAAGTGCCGCTTCTTGCTTGAAGAGGTAGAATACCTTGGCCACATTGTATCCAAGCAAGGAATCAAGGCAGATCCAAGGAAGCTTGCCGCGGTGCGCGATTGGGCTGCCCCGAAGGACATGAAGGGTGTCATGTCGTTCTTAGGGCTTGCCGGCTACTATCGTAAGTTTGTAAAGGGCTTTTCGCACTTGGCGGCACCATTGACGGCATTGTTGAGGAAGGGGGTGGCTTGGAGCTGGTCGGAGGCTGCAACAAAGGCATTTTCCGACTTGAAAGAGGCCCTGACATCGGGTCCCGTGCTGCTGCATCCCAACATGCAATTGCCCTTTGTGGTGGCGTGTGATGCGTCCGACAAGGCTATTGGGGCTGTTTTGCAGCAGGATCACGGTAACGGCTTGCAACCGGTGGCCTATTTCAGCAAGAAGATGAGCGGGGCTGAGCTCAACTACCCCGTTCATAAGAAGGAATTGCTGGCGCAGGTGCTAGCGCTACGGCAATGGCGTTGTTTCCTTGAAGGCAAGCGGTTCACACTTGAGACGGACCACTCGCCATTAAGGTACCTTCAAACGCAGCCTCACCTCTCACGGCGGCAAGCTCGTTGGCTCGAGTTCTTCCAACTCTTCGACTTTGAAGTGAAGTACAAGCCGGGCTCTTCAAATAAGGTTGCGGACGCATTAAGCCGTCAACTCAACGCGCTTGAAACGGTGGTGCAAGTGCAGCCCAAGTGGCTTGACCAGATCCGTGCCTTATTGCATGAGGACGCGGTGGGGGAGAAGACCATTGAGGCGTTGGAGAATGGGACTGAACATAGCGGCCTTTGGGCATTGAAGGACGGGCTGCTATGGCATGGCGATCGCATGTATATACCCAACATTGCGCACATGCGCGTGGCATTGATGAAGGAAGCGCATGATGTGCCAATGGCTGGTCATCAAGGGCTGGAACGGACACTAGCCTTGTTGAAACTGAAATTGTTCTGGTCGGAGATGCATCGTGACGTTAAGGACTATGTGGCATTGTGCGACACTTGTCAAAGGGTGAAGGCGAGCAATCAACGCGCCAGTGGGCTGCTCCAACCATTGCCGATACCTTTGACGAAGTGGGAGCAAGTTGCTCTCGACTTCATCACGGGGCTGCCACGGACACGTGAAGGGCATGATGCTATCTTGGTGTTTGTGGACAAGACTAGCAAAATGGTGCGATTGGCGCCATGTACGGAGACTTGCACAGCTCCCGAGGCTGCCAAGTTGTTCATCAAGCATGTGGTGCGCTCTCATGGCCTTCCAAAAAGCATTATCAGTGATAGAGACCCGCGGTTTACTGGCAACTTTTGGAGAGCTCTCCACGCAACTCTAGGCACGAGCTTGAAGTTCAGCACCGCGTACCACCCCGAAACGGACGGCCAAACGGAGCGCGCCAACCGCGTCATCAAAGACATGCTACGGTGCTATGTGAACAGCCGCCAAAACAATTGGGGAGACATGCTGGAGCTGATTGAGTTCACTATTAACAACCACAAGAGTGCAAGCACGGGCGTGACACCTTTCCTTATGAACTATGGGCAACATCCATTGACGCCATTGATGGCGTGGGTGCCTAGCATGCAAAGTTCAGATGTGGAGGCCGTGGACGGCTTTCTTGAAAGGTGTGCCGACATTACCAAGGCAGCTCGAGAGGCTCTGCTTGTGGCGCAAATCCGGCAAAAGCAATACGCCGATGCGCGTCGCAAGGATGTTGTGTTCGAGGAGGGTGACCTTGTAATGCTTTCAACCAAGCATGTGCAGCTGGTCACGGGGGTGCGCAAGCTGAGTGAGCGATGGTTTGGGCCCTTTAAAGTGATCAAGGTCATCTCGAAGGTGGCCTACAAGCTGGAGCTGCCCAATACCATGCATGTGCACCCTGTTTTTCATGTCTCGCTTCTTAAAGGTTATCGAGGGGAGCCACCAGCTCGTCCGCCTCCAGATGTGGTTCGTGAAGGTGAGGCTGAGTGAGAAGTGGAAGCAATTGTCACGGACAAGCTGATCCGAGGCGTGCGCAAGTATTTAGTGAAGTGGCGTGGTTATCCAATGCACGAGGCGACATATGAGCCCGAGGAGAGCTTTACCAATGCCAAACAGGTCTTGCAAGACTACAAGGCCAGAGGAGGCAGTCGTCAGCTTCGAGGACGAAGCTCCCCCGGGGGGGAAGGGGTGTAACAGCCTGGGGCATTTTTTGTATTTTATTGTACATAAAGTACTTATTTTGCCTTTTTTGCTGGCTTGATGAGGGCTTTTATGAGCTTTATTAAGCCCATGTGGCGCCTGCCCCTGCTGCCGCGCGCGACTCGCCTGCGACCTGCTCGACAGCAGCTAATTCGGCGACGTGACCCCCCTGCCACGCGGTTGTGACACAGCCGCTGACTGGACACGCGCTGTGCAGTGCCAGGTGACGCGGACTGCACAGTCACACAGCCGCCGAAGGCCCAACGCGCGTGGCGGGGAGCTTGCACTTGGACCTGCCTTTAGATTTGGTAGTGAATAATGAAATGCCTGTTAATTAGGCTATTTCTTCCTAGTGCTTGTATAAATAGAAAAACCCTGTGTAATGCAACCAACTTTGTTTTCTGCTCTCTGCTGTGAGTATGCTGGTGCATGCTTGANGGAGTGAATAATGAAATGCCTGTTAATTAGGCTATTTCTTCCTAAGTGCTTGTATAAATAAAAAAACCCTGTGTAATGCAACCAACTTTGTTTTCTGCTCTCTGCTGTGAGTATGCTGGTGCATGCTTGAGGGAGTTGTGGTCCAAGGCACACTGCTGCGTTCTTGCTTGGCGTGAGAAGTAGTAGTGTTCGTGTGCGTGTGCGCGCTCGACGCGTGCGTGCGTGCGCGAGTGAAGGCAAGGTTCCGGTGTGAAGATTGTGCTCAGCTGCACACATGTGTTGTATGACTTGTGTGCTGTGTATGTGAGCACGAGCATCGTTACAAGCTACCTCCTTCGAAGCCACTAGTGGTGCTGCATCAGCAGCAACAGCCACACCGGCTACGACGTCGACTCCGTCAATGTCAATAGCAACTATTTTAGTTGCACCAGGAGTTGGTACGTCAGTGGGCACCACGACGCCAACATCATTGAGCACAATGGCGACAGCCACTGCTGCCACCGACTCTGCAGCAGTTGATTGCACCGGTCTCACTCCAGCTGCAGGAGCACCTGCATCAGCGAGTGTTGAGACCACTCTCACGCCACTACCCGGCACTATCGTAACCACTGCCAGTGCCATCGTCGAGTCCGCTGCTACTGCAGCGACGCGCGCAGCTACGTTGCCCGCCCTCGACGCCACTCAGGCTGTCTCGCGAGGTCAGCAAGCTGAGCGCGCGTGGGAGACCATCATGCGTGGAGTAGATCCCACTACCATTGCTTTTGGGCGAGGAGGAGAGCGCACCACGCGCGTTGAACGCAGTGATTGCGCACATACCAGCTGTGATGAAGTTGAAAGCAGAGAAGATCCCAATCGCAAGAAAAAAAAAGCCAAGAAGTATGGCGTCAACGGGCTGTCGCCTTTGTGGAGGCATTGGCGGATGTACAAGTTTGACCTATGCCAGGACATGGTCTTTGATACCATGCACACGCTAGCCAAAGGACTCGCCAAGAGCTTGACAGCCGGCACTCTGATGGATGGTGGCGACGAGCAGGTCAGCAAGGTTGAGATTGACAGTCGCCTAACTGTGATGAGAAATGCACGGCCCAGGGAGTTCAGGCATGGTAACCGCTGGCCACATGGCCTCAGCAGTCGCCTTGGATGGTGGAAGGTGCAGGAGCACCAGCTCTTTGTGCAGTTTGCTGTGCCTTATGTTTTTCACAAGCTGCTAAGCGAAGAAAGGAGAGACCTCGTCATGTGCCTCCACATGATAATTCGCTTGTTCCTTGACATCTCGCGCCGCTTGGGTTGGGTTTCCAGCCGTCTGAAGCTCGCTGATGCATTGCTCAGGTACTAGAAGGTGAACAGTGAGATCTGCTTAAGCACTAACAAGAAGATTCTGGAGCACATTGCGGGAACTTGCCACCTGCTTAACAACATCCGTCGACATGGTCACCATGATGTGTTCGGGTGCTACGCCTTTGAGCGCTCTGTGAAGTTGTATGTTAACACCCCATCCATCAGTAAAGACTACGAGATCAGCTTCATGAAGCGATCTGTCAGGAGATGGTTTGTGCGACTCTTTGGCGTCATGCGTAATGATCAAAGGTCTGGCCTGCTGCTCCACCACAGAGTCGTCAATGCACTATCTGCAATTAGTAAAACAGAATTTAACGGGTTCACCTGGTATGAGGTGGCTACAATCAGACACGCAAAGGAGATATGGGCTTTTGTGGAAGCATATCCCACCTTGGCACACTCTCAGCACATCAAAGAGAAAGGCATATTGATTGGACGAGGCAGCATTCAGTACGTAGGGAACGACGCCTTGTTCGGACGCATCTGCACACAAGAGAACATTGCCATCCACACCAAGTCGCGGCGGACAGTGCATGACTACAAAGCCTACATGAGGGACGGTCTGGTATACAGGTACGTGCTGGCATTGACATCCGTAAAGATGTCCACTTTATGCTGTCCACTACACAGTCTCGACTGTCCATATCGCATTGACAGTCACACCGACTATCTATGTTGGCATTGACAGTCGCAGACTGTCAACGACTGTCACAGCAACCACTGTTTTCACTCTCTCTCTCTCTCTCTCTCTCTCTCTCTCTCTCTCTCTCTCTCTCTCTCTCTCNACACGCACACACACACACACACATGTGCACTCTCACACAGGCGCGACTGCAAGGATGCTGTGATGCTTGATGGAAGCAGGCCTGCCATTGTCAGCAAAATCTTCATGTTCTTCCACACAGAGTGCAATGTGTACATTGCCGTCCACACGTACAACCTGCGAAAAGATGCTGCTGGCAATCAATATATGGACGCGGACTCTGGTGCACTGCATGTGCGCACGTTGGAGGAACCCTACAATCTTGTTCGAGGGCAGCAGCTGCTGCGCAAAGTGTGGATGCTGACGGAGAGACCAAGGCTGCACCCCTACATGCTGGCTTACGACATCAACAACCCAGAGCTGCGATTGCTAGCAGCTGATATACCTCTCCCCGTATGGCCTAAAGCCGGGGATGTGCTGCTTGTAAGACATTATGTAATGCCGGTTAATGTGGAATAGGCTAAGAAGGGCTTATGAAGCATTGATAAGGAATACACAACCTCTCATGGCGGCGACTTTTGCTACCATGGCTTAGTCGGCTAAGCCCCGCGTTACATTGGTAATCGGAGCTCTAAAGGTCGCGGGATCAAATCCCACCGGGCGCAAGATGCGCGCGAGTGGGTAGATTTTCGGCGACCGTCGGAAACGATCCAAGGCAGTTAGTGTGACTGGTTAACAATAAGCTGTGAGGTGAAGCTGACTGAGTCGGCGCGCAGGGTCGCTCCTGCGCGCGGCAACGTGGCAAGTCGCCGCGGAAAACTACGCGGCATGACCGGTAATGGCTAGTCATGACCGGACGCGCGCAAGTCCTGCCGGTCATGAAGGGCCAAGATGTGCAGGTAAAATCGCGGTTAAAGCCGGGTTGAATGTAATGCCGGTTAATGTGGAATAGGCTAAGAAGGGCTTATGAAGCATTGATAAGCAATACACAACCTCTCATGGCAGCGACTTTTGCTACCATGGCTTAATCGGCTAAGCCCCGCGTTACACATGAGGATGAGAAGAAGTCGGTCTTTGACTTTCGCGTGCCCACTGACCCACCAATACCTGCATCTTATGATCCTCCACCATGGATCGTCGTTGTTCGACAGCCCCAAGTTGACGATGAAGGCAACATGTTGGTTGTGGACTACCTGAAGCCTGCTCCTAATCCAGCGAGTGCCCGCCAAGGCCTGGCGCGGTGGGTGGTCAATAAAGACTGTCGCAACCACAAGGTGTCACCCATTGCGGTCAAGAGGAAGCTGAACTGGCAGCAAGTTGATCAAGGCAGATGGCAAGAGCAGCCAACAACTGAGGTGGTGCGCATGTTCTATGACAGACATGTACTACAAGGCAGGAGAGCCCGAGGCATGTATGCACAACGATTTTTGGCAACAGTCCATGCGGCTGTCAAGGTGACTGTCGTTGCGGCTGTCAATTGTGCTCATGTGTGGTTTCATGTTGTGAGTGGTTGACAGCCCGCAACAAGGCAATACGTGTCACTTACAGTCCATGCGGCTGTCAATTGTGCTCATGTGCTCATTTGTGCTTGTTGTGAGTGGTGATTACTGAAAGAAGGCATAAAAACACTGATGTTCATTTTAGGCATTAACACGCTTGTACTATACACAGATTATGTATACCAAGAAGGTTTAGATGTACCCCAGGATCCGCTGGTAGTACAAAAAGGCAATCGTTCTATGTATCTGCCTAGCGCGGGCTAAGGTATACATGGTGGGTTCAGACCTTACCGACTTGCGCCTTACCGCCTGAAACAAGCCTGGCGGTATCTTGTCAAGGCGTCCATGCCTTCAGGGGTATGCAGCCACTGCAATGCAGCTTGGAATACGGTAGGGGTTGTCGCCTGTGTAATGCCGGTTAATGTGGAATAGGCTAAGAAGGGCTTATGAAGCATTAATAAACAATACACAACCTCTCATGGCAGCGACTTTTGCTACCATGGCTTAGTCGGCTAAGCCCCGCGTTACAGCCTGCAACACGGCCGGCTGCACACGAAGCGGAGCCATCCGCCTGTCAAGTTGCTCAAGGAAGTCAAGGAATGATGGCATGGTGAGGAACATCGCTTCAGAGATTGAAGTGATGTTGACTTCACTGATGACTTGGGCCTCTCGCAGAATGCCAGTGTAGTGTGCATCCGCGTTACGGTGGAAGTTGAGGAATCCAGCCATCGAATTCTCCCAACCCTCAAATCCTCCCTGTCCACCTGGTCTGTTGCGCTGATGCAAATTCTTTAGGTGGACTAAACGCTGCATCAAGTGGCGTTGCCATCCCGCACCCTGTGTAAACCTGTTGGTCCAGCCAGCAACTAAGGCGGTCGGACCACCCGCCAGCACGTCGTCACGCCCGTGACTTCGCAAGTTCACAAAGAGATTCGTCACCTCACGCGCCCATTCCCGAATGGTGTTGATGAAGTCATGCGCACGGTGTTGAGAGTACCTACATACAATCAGCATCGACCCTCCACACAGGAGTAGAAGGTCGTAAGGACGAGCACTAGGTCCGGACTTAGCAAGATGGCGTCGTCGGACCAGACTCCGGACTCCAGACTAGAGCCTTACTAACTGCTTTGTATCTCCGCGTATACTTACTCATATTAGGCATGTAAGAGCTTGTTGGAAAGCTCTAGTTGTAAGGAAGACAACGCAGCTAAGAGCGCGTCAAAAGGTTGAGTATAGCTTACGCAGTGCTTGCAAACGTAGACGTGTGTGTAACTGGCTGGTATAAGAACCAGCGGACAACTTGTAATAGATGAATGTGATGTGACTTGTGTATGATCTGGTGGCGGTAGCTTTGACTCTGTGTGTCTATGCCTGCCTCAACTACATGTGCATGCTAGTCCTTTAGCAGGTTATGGGCCCACACAATGCTGGAGGAGTGTGAGACTAGCTTGTGTGCATGATAGTTCTACACTACGGTAGCTTGTTGGTAGCAGAGCCTTGGGTGTCAACTGCATATGAAGGCAGGCACGACAAAAACGGAGGCGACCTACGACAAGGGCAGATTGCAAAGTTGGACACTGACAACTACAACACGTGGTGCGTGGAGATGAAGGCTTTGCTTATCCATAAGAAGGTGTGGAAGTATGTTGATCCGAAGGCACCACCACCAACACCAGGAGCAAACACTGTGTGGTCAGAGCATTCAGCAGAAGCACACTCTTTGCTTGTGTTGAACTGCAAACCGCATCACTTTCCCATGCTCACTGCATGTGAAGATGGTAGACAAGCTTGGGAAAAGCTATCGGCCGTTTCAAGAGCCAAGAACAACGCCAGAAAGTTGCAGCTACGCAAGCAACTGAGCGCACTCAGGAAGGAGGCAGTAGAACCCATCACAAAGTATGTTGCACGCGCGAGAGAGCTGTGGGCGGACCTTATTAACGTCGGCCACGACATGGGGGAGACGGAGGTTGTGCTGGCTGTTGTTGCAGGGCTACCAGCAGAGTACGAGGTCGTTGCAACACTGCTGGAGACATCGTCATCAGAGCTGACGCTAGATGATGTACTACCAAAGCTGCTCACCGTGGAGCAAAGAATGATGAAGAAGGACGAGCAAGCGGATGCCGTGGCCTTCTACACCAACAAGCACGGGAAGAAGAGCAACCATGAAGAGAAGAACAAGGGCAACAAGCTGGGCAATCCTCGTCACAAAGACCTCACATGCCACTGGTGTGGTTGGAAGGGGCACATTGTTAAGGACTGTAGGAAGAAACAATAGGGGCAACCTAGAGCACCAGCAACAGCGGCAACGAGCACCAACACAAGGAGAAACATGTCGCCTTCACTGCATCCAGTTCGAGGGCGGGCATAGCTTTCTGGGTGGTGGACTCTGGCTGCGATCGTCATCTCACACCAAACAAGGAGGTGATGGAGGGCTACAGGAAGCTGACGTCCACAATAAAGGTGGCGGGCTTCGGTAGCGAAGTACTGGTGGCTGAGGGAGTTGGCAACGTACGACTTCAGTGCAAGGTTGGTAACACACTACGCGAGGTGTTGTTATGCAACGTCCTGCATGTTCTTAAAGCTATTGCGAGTCTATTCTTTGTGATGGTTGCGGAGCGTCTAGGCGCGGAGATCCTATTTCGGAAGGGTGGCTGCACAGTCATCCTTGATGGGGTCGTGCACATGGTTGGAATCGCTGATCCGGGAGGGCTCTACCACGTGGAGCAGCACCCTAAGGACATTGACATTCAAGCCATGGTGGTGAAGGACAAGGAGTTGCCAACATTGTGGCATCGAAGGTTCGGGCATCTCAGCTACGTCAACCTCACTCACCTTGTTGCTGAGAAGATGGTCAAGGGCATCCATTTTAGCACAGAAGAACTCAAGAATGCATCAGGTGCACTTTGTGAACCATGCCTGGTTGCAAAGCAGCATGCTATGCCATTCCCATCATCCTCTTCTAGCAGTCAGCATCTATGCGAGCTTGTGCACCTGGATGTCTGTGGCCCTATGCGCGTTGTGGCAAAGGGAGGGGCCAGGTACTTTGCTACATTCCTCGACAACTACAGCAAGCTGTCCATCATCTTTCCATTGACGCTCAAGTTAGAAGTTGCTGGAGCTGTGCGCACAGTTGTGGCCTTGTTGAAGACGCAGTCTAGCAACAAGATGAAAGCAATGAGGAGTGACCGAGGAGGGGAGTACATCAACAAGGAGTTGAACGAGTTCTTCGCCAGCAAGGGCATACGCCACGAAACAACGGCACCCTACACCCCGCAGCAGAATGGAGCAGCTAAACGCCTCAACAGGACACTCTTGGAGTGTGTTCGAGCCATGCTCAACGACACAAAGATGGAAGACAGCTTGTGGAAGGAGGCGGTACTTACTGCCAACTACATCCGCAACAGGTCTTCGGTGAGCTCAGAGCAGAAGACTCCGTGGGAGCACTTCTATGGAGCCACACCAGATGTGAGTGGTATGCGTGTGTTTAGATGCACGGCATATGCACTAGTGCCTAAACAGCTCAGGCACAAGCTGGAGCCGGTCAGCAAAAAGGGCATCTTCATTGGCCATGAACCGGGTTCCAAGGCTTACATGATCTTGCTCGAGGACACTCAGAAGATCATCGTGAGCAGAGAGATGGTTTTCCATAAGGGATTATCACAACCAGAAGCAGGCTTCTTTCCGGGAGATGACGATGAAATACAGCCACAGGAGCACCCTAAGATAGTGGAGGCTGAGGGCGAGGCAGTCATCAACAACAAGGGTGAGCGAGACTCAATTGTAGCAGGCCAGAAGGGGCCGCACATCTCCGAGATGCGTGCTCCTGCTGCAGGTGCGGCCCCTTCTGGCCTGCAGCAGGAGCACGCATCTCGGAGATACCCAGTGAGGGAGAGAAAGGCACCCGACTTCTTACACAAGGCACACGTCGCCAGTGTGCACAATGAGGAGCCAAGCACCTACGAGGAGGCATTGTTAGCACCAGATGCGGAGCAATGGCAGCGTGCTATGGACGAGGAGATTGCGTCACTTTATGCCAACAACACTTGGTCACTAGAGCAGTTACCGCAAGGAGTGAAGACCATTCCAGTGAGGTGGGTCTTCCAGGCGAAGCGTGATGGTCATGGCAACATAGAGCGCTACGAGGCAAGACTGGTGGCAAAGGGCTCCTTGCAGCAGGAAGGTGTGGACTTCAACGAAGTGTTTGCACCTGCAAGTAAGCATACCACCTTCCGTGCACTGCTAGCTATGGTTGCTGCTGAAGACCTAGAGCTGCATCACCTGGATGTGAAGACTACCTTCCTCTACGGAGAGCTGGAGGAGGAGATCTTCATCGAGCAACCACCTGGATATGAAGAAGGGGAGAGAGGCACAGCGTGCAAGCTGATCAAGGCACTGTACGGGCTGCGACAGGCACCGCGTATGTGGCACATCAAGCTCACCAAGGAGCTGGAGGCACTTGGCTTCACCGCATCCTCTGCAGACCTTGGGCTCTTCATCCATGCAAACAACAAGGTCTGGCTGCTCGTGTATGTTGATGATATCATCATCACCGCCAGGCAGGTGCACCACCTGCAGGAGACACAACTTGCTCTACAGCAAGCATTCTCAGTCCGTGATCTTGGAGAGGCCAAGTGGTTCCTTGGCATGGTGATTGAGCGCGATAGGGCTGCTCGCACAATCGGAATCAGTCAAGAGCAGATGGTGAGCAGACTCGTCACCAAGTTCGGGCTCACTGAAGCGAAGACCAAGACCACACCGTTGGCACTTGGGACTGCCTTCTGATGAAGGCAAAGGATGAGAAGGTACTCGACAAGGCTCAGTATCCATATGGTGAGCTGGTAGGCAGCATGCTCTATCTGGCAGTGTGCACACGTCCCGATGTTGCACATGATGTGGGAGTACTTGCTCGCTACATGTCTGCACCGAGCATGGAGCACTGAAGAGCAGCAAAGGGAGTACTACGCTATGTTGCTGGGAGCGCAACAATTGGCATCAGATTTGGGAGCGGGAGCATTGAGTTGGAGGGCTACTGCGACTCGGACTTTGCTGGTGACCTCAGCAGCAGGAGGTCCACTACAGGCTACGTCTTCAAGCGGAACGGAGGCGTGGTGAGCTGGAACAGCAGGCTGCAGCCAACAACAGCAGCATCTACATCAGAGGCTGAGTACATGGCAGCGGCAGCAGCAGTGAAGGAGGCACTATGGCTTCGCAAGCTCATGGCAGACTTGGAGCACCCCATGGCGTGCATCGTCATCAACTGTGACAACCAAGGAGCCATCAAGTTGTTCAAGCACCCTATCGCCTCAGCAAGGACGAAGCACATTGATGTCATGCATTACTTTGTGCGTGACAGAGTCACAAGGAAGGAAGTGGAGTTCCAGTACTGCAACATCGAGGGCATGCTAGCGAACTTCATGACAAAGCCATTGTCACCGCTCAAGTTCAAGACTTGTTGCGCAGGACTTGGCATTTGTGTTTAACAATAAAAGCAAGCGTTGGAGGTCAAGCTGCTCACGTGGGAGTGTTGGAAGTCATTCCTACATACGATCAGCATCGACCCTCCACACAGGGGTAGATGGTCGTAAGGACGAGCACTAGGTCCGGACTTAGCAAGATGGCGTCGTCGGACCAGACTCCGGAAGCCAGACTGGAGCCTTACTAACTGCTTTGTATCTCCGCGTATACTTACTCATATTAGGCGTAAGAGCTTGTTGGAAAGCTCTAGTTGTAAGGAAGACAACGCAGCTAAGAGCGCGTCAAAAGGCTGAGTATAGCTTACGCAGTGCAAACGTTGCAAACGTAGACGTGTGTGTAACTGGCTGGTATAAGAACCAGCGGACAACTTGTAATAGATGAATGTGATGTGACTTGTGTATGATCTGGTGGCGGTAGCTTTGTCTCTGTGTGTCTATGCTTGCCTCAACTACATGTGCATGCTAGTTCTTCAACACACGGTGATGTTCAAGCTGCTGCTGTTGCTGCCAAAGCTGGTTCTGCAGCTGCGTTTGTTGCTGTTGCGCTTGCTGAAGCTGTAGCTGCATATCCTGGAGGTGTTCAACAAGTTGTTGCGGTGGCTGCGGGAGCTGTTGTAGAGCCTTTGGAATGGTCTACCCCATCCTGGAGGGCTTTCTCCGTCTTCGCTTGATTGGACTCCCTATCTGCGCAGTCGTACTGATTCTGCAGGCTGTCCAGTGCCTCTTGTTTAGGCCGCTCATCGAGTGCAGCGTAGAGCTCCACCGATAGCTGTTCTATGTTGACATACACACGTGCAAGTGACACGCCAACAACATAAACACAAGAGCATGACTGCTACTGCCGCCATAGCATCCGCACACATGCTACATCGTGACCTCTTATCTTCATTGCAACAAGTCTGGGCTTTATACCCCGCCAGTCTCTACACACGTCTACATTGGTAAGCACCGCGTGCGCTATACTCAGCCGATTGCTGTTTTGTAAGCTACGCTGTCTAGCTTACAACCAGAGCTTTCCAACAAACTAAGCCACGCTTGCTAAGCTTACGTATACACAAAGCTACGCGGTTTCTCCCAACGCTCTACTCAGCATCTGGTCCGGAGTCCGTCCTGGCTCGACCATCTTGCTAAGTCCGGAGTCCACGTGCTCAGCCCATACATTGGACTCTCGACTCTTGTGTAGAGGGCAAGCTGACCGGATACAAGCATCGCCCATGTGATACCTTCAACATTCTAGCCTGTCAACGTTTCTCTGCGCCTCCCCCAACTGTTGCTGCACCTCTCCCAACTGCTTCTCTGCATTCTCAGCTCACACTCTCACTTTGTTGACAGCCTCAGTGTTGATTTGCGCGTGCCCCAATTGTTGCTCCAGCTCTCGATTGCGGGCTCGCACCTCTTCCAACTGCTTCTCTGCTCGCTCAGCTCTCTCTGTCAGTGCGTTGACAGTCTCAGTGCTGACAGCCCCAGTAACAGGTCGTGCCGCTTGCTGCTGCAGCTTGAGTAGCTGTTCCCTTGTACGGTGCAGCTTTTTACCAACATTGGCCGCCGCACTTGAGGTGGACACCAGCTGCTGCACCCGTTCCAACAGACTCGCGTTGCGCTGATGGTACTCGTGAAGCACCGCATCGGTGGAGCGCCAACGGTTCTCTGCGTCTGCCGCCATGGTGGTCATCGATGCGTTTGATGCTGCAACCTCCTGCTGTGCCTAAAGCAACTGCCGGCGCAGACTGTCAACCTCCTCAGCATTGGATACCGCCGCCAACTCCCTTTGCTGCAGCTCCTCAGCATAGAATTTTGCTGCCAACTCCCTTTACTGCAGCTGCTGCCGTAGCAGTTTGTCTTCACGGGTGAAGTTGTCAGCCAGCAGCCTACGCTGCCGGTGTGACTCCTCCAGATTGTTGAGAGCACGTTCAAATTGCTTCTTGCGCATCTTATCGAAGTTACGCATGGACTCCTGCAAGACCGTGTCACTGATCTGTGCCCGCTCGTTGGCATCCTGCAGCAGCAAAATGAAAAGTGAGTCCACACACTGGCCAGCAGAGCATTGCCAACGTATACCAAACTCTGTGACAGTCGTCAACGAAAAACCATTGAGGACTGTCAACAGTTTGTGCCCATGCGAGCGCAAACTGTATGCTGCAAGCCTTGTTGATAGCCCATGTGTGTATAAACTGTACCTTTGCTGCAGATGCCAGGTTTTGCACGGCTTGCAATGCAGCGTCGAGGTCCGCGGCGTGCACGCTATCGGCTTCTCGCATCTTCACAAGCGCCTCGGGCTCAGCGCCGGGAGTCAGATCCCGGGCGACATTTTGCAGAAGTAGAGGCGGCCATGTGGCGTACTTGGTGTTGGCGTATTCGCTGGTGGTGTCGGACCTGCGACAACTTTTCGCAGACATTCTCTGAACGAAGAGCCTGATAGCTGCAAGGTTGATAGCTGCAAGGTTCCGGTAGGGGTGGACTGTTCAGTTGATGGCGTGGTCGATTGCGCAGTTCCTTTTGTGGCTGCTGGCAGGTCCTGGCGCTGCTTTTTGGACGGTGGTGGAGTAAGAGGAGGGGGACCTTCTATTCTCCTAGTAGGTAGCTTGGGACTGTCAACACGTGGAGGGTCTGGGGCTTGCGTACTGATGCCAGCTGGCGTACAAGTAACAGGGGGAGGTGCCGGTGGGCCATGGGGATTGTGAGGGGGAGGGGACGGTGGGCCATGGGGGTTGTAAGTGGGACTGTGAGGGGGACTATTCTCTGGCCTGTCAGACCGCATGGGCCTTAGACCAGTGGTGGGTGGACGCATGTTGGCGCGCTCGAGCCAAGTCCACAGGGGATGCGAATCAATCTCTGTATCACTCATGGGGTTCACAGGTTTAGGCCTAGCAGGCATCGCCTGAGCCGCAGTGGAAGGCTCCGTCATGGCTTCCAATGCACGTGCTGCATCAGCCTCCTTGTGCTGCTCCTTCTTCTCCTCGTGCTCGATCTGCTCGTTGACGATGACACGCAGCGCGTCTTGCATCTCCTCGGAGAGGAGCTTCTTCTTGCATTTTTGAAGAATAGCTGTTATCTTCTTCTCCCAATGCTTTTCCCTTTCCTCCTGCTGCAGTTCAAGCGATACAGCCTGCCGGGTAAGAGCTTTCTCCCTGGCAGCCAGGCCAAGTGTTTGAGCTTGGTGCGCCTCGACAGACTTGGTGTGGATGGCGGCCATTTTCTCCTGCAAACAAAGGTAACAAGTTAGGGCTCTGTGTGGAATGTTTGGTGGCCTACATGGCAACGTACCCTAAGCACATTCTCTTGTGTAATCCGTAGCTCTAGGTCTTTAATGACTTGTTTGAGGTCGTCTACTTGTCTGTTTGCTGCCTCTTTCATTTCATAGGCAGCGTCATACACAGCTTTACAGAAGTAAACAGATATTTGGCGCTGAACATGAGCTTCAGGGTCTATCTGTTGACAGAGGTGCATACTCTATTGGTTGTTGGCATGCAATCCGCGGTGCAGCTCACGAACTGCACGGCGATTTGCATGCCAACAACAGACCGTAAAAAGGGACTGTCAATATACATGCCCTGCTCTACAAGAATACATAACTTGCCATTGATCTGGTGCGCTTCAGCTTGACAGCACGGGTGAGCAACCGCCTGGAATACGCCCTAGCACTCTCGCCCGGCTCCCTTAGCGCCTTGCTCGTTACTAGCCACATAGCGTCCTCCATGGCCAGCCCCCCAGCCATATACGAACTTCTGCGCAACATCTTCCATTCTCCACAGTTGGGTCTGCAACCAAAAAGGCCACTTGATGTCCTGTGACAGATTGACAGTCTGCATTGACAGTCTGGCATTGACAGCTGCCTAACAAGCAAGCATTCATGCAACAATGCAACCACTTACTTTGTCTGTCTTCCCATCAGGTGGCCCACGGAAAGGGTCATAGTCTAATAGTAGCTCCTCTCCTGCCTGTATATCCTTGATTGCATACACAGTGACAGCTGGCTTGCCAGCGTCATCGAAGTCCGGCCAGAGCATGGCGTTGGGCTCACGCTGTTGCCCGTGTACGGAATTGATGTAGGCTGCCACATTGCCAGTGCGGGGGTGGCCATCGATAACAACCTGATATTTGTTTTTTTAGGGGGGGCGGGAACAGGTGGACGTGATATTGTCTGTGGTGTTAAAAGCCGGTTGTTAGCTGGCAACTGCGGAAGACATCCGCTGCTCCTGGTATGTGAACCATTTGCCATCGTATGGCATCAGATATTCCTCTGCAAAGTTGCACACAGGTCATCAGTGATAAGCACAGGTGTATACACAAACATGTCGCGTATACACGTGCACGCACCGTTCGCTATGTCCTAGCGGGCAAACAGTCCCAGTCCAACACCAGTAATTGTGGAGTCCTTGATCTCCCAGTTGTGCAGGTGATACTTGGAACTTCGCTTTGACCGGAATGCTTGTGGATGCTTTCACATCCTTTAAATAATTCAGCCGCCACAGCTGGTGCTTGTCTCTCGCTCCACGATGGATGAGCTTCAGGTTGGGAATCTCATTGTCAGTCTGTTTAAAGCAGTGGTCAGTTGCAATGCTGTGAGAGCCACACAGATGACAGTCTTGCTTGACAGTCCTCTAAGCAGGGGGGGGGTGGGGGTATTCACGACATATGCTTACCCTCAAGACGTCGTCCAACAGGTTGGGTGGCTGTGTGGTGCCCGTGGAACTGTAGCGTTTCACATTGAACCTCTGCATCTCTTGAAGAGCTGCACGGAACTCTTCTTTGGGATCCTCCGCAGGTTCTTTGCCGCGTTGCTGTGCGGAGGATTTACACAATGATGGACTTGTTGAGACATCTGCAGTCTCCTCCGAGTCTGCCTCCTCGCTTCCTTCCGGCTCCTGTTGCTGTTGCAATTGCTGCTGCTGCCGCTGCTGCTGCTGCTGCGCCTGCTGCTGCGCTTGCTCCGCTTGCTCCTCTTCCACCTCCAACTGCGTATTGCGAGGTCAAAAGATATACTGCCTTGACAGCCGTCCCGCTTCGTCTCACAGTTCTTGCGTCTGTAACCTTGGGTAAGTAAGAATGCCGCGATGATTGGTGTACAAATGCATAAACTCACCATCCTGGGATGGCCATGACTTTTGCCATTTGTAGTACTTCAGCAACGCGACATGTGGGTGAGGGTGGGCCGGGAATTGATCCTTCTGCAATACGCTGCTGGTGAGTTTCTCGTGCAATGGGACATGTCACGCAAATGTAAGTTGATAACTAGGCTGATAGAACAAAACAACATCATGCAAGTGACATGCACAGGATCCCAGCAGCGACTGTCAATGCGATGCGCGATGCGCCATGGCACAGAGCTGACAGCCCATGCATGTCGTAAACAATCTTGATTGTTGAACGTTCTTACCTTGATGGCTTGCTGGTATTGAAGCCCCATATGTTGAGAGTCATTCCTACATACAATCAGCATCGACCCTTCACACAGGAGTAGAAGGTCGTAAGGACGAGCACTAGGTCCGGACTTAGCAAGATGGCGTCGTCGGACCAGACTCCGGACTCCAGACTGGAGCCTTACTAACTGCTTTGTATCTCCGCGTATACTTACTCATATTAGGCGTGTAAGAGCTTGTTGGAAAGCTCTAGTTGTAAGAAAGACAACGCAGCTTAGAGCGTGTTAAAAGGCTGAGTATAGCTTACGCAGTGCAAACGTTGCAAACGTAGACGTGTGTGTAACTGGCTGGTATAAGAACCAGCGGACAACTTGTAATAGATGAATGTGATGTGACTTGAGTATGCTCTGGTGGCGGTAGCTCTGTCTCTGTGTGTCTATGCTTGCCTCAGCTACATGTGCATGCTAGTCCTTCAACACCATAGCCTTGCACACATCCTGGTCCTCCCTACCGCCCCGGTTGTTGATCATGCGCACGCATCGGCACACCTGCGTGTTGAAGTGCTGTCCGATTTTGGTGGGCTTGATCTCTCCCCCAGTTGGTTGACCCTTGCATCACGGTGACCAGCTTGCACATTGCACATGCAGAACGGGCAGCCCCAGATAAACGGCGCCCCTGTGGACGCCCGCCTTCGTTACATGATGTCCAACTGCCTGTCAATCCTTCTCCTAGCGACTGTCTTGTACAACTCCTCACAGCTCCGCACACCTCTCCTCGCTTCACCCTGCGCCTTAAGCTACACCCACAACCACACCCACAATAAAAGCAAACTATACCAGCGAGACCATGCAACGGCTATATACGCCGCCAACCTCCCGTCCCATCGATAATGTCCCATCAATGACAGCCGCCAAGTTGGTGAGTCCCTAGCCCTAACACTGCTAACCCTTGACAGCCGCATTGTAAATTCTACGCAATTTGTTGCTAGCAGTGCGTTTGGCGTCGATTTGATTTGATTCGATTCGATGATTCGATTCGATTCAATTCGATTCAATGAAGACCCCAAGATATAACAAGTGAGTCTAGGGATCGACAGCCGCGTCGCTAGCTTTGTCAGTTCCATTGATTGTGTCGCACTGCATTTGGCACTGCACAATTGCGGCTTGTGCGGCGGTCTCAATGCTTGTGCGGTTCGTGCGACTGTCCATATGGAATACAGCAGGACTTGACAGTCCTAGTGAGTGAGTAGTGAGTTCGCTTGCGAGTTTGCATGCGCCCTGGTTGTGTATTGCTTGAAAGATTGCACTATTCATTTGTGGTTTGCTGCTTGAGCTGTCAGCGCTTACTTGAAAGGTGTTTGTTTTGCTTTGAAGCTTGCATGCCTTGTTGATTGCGCGCTGAGTCACTGTCTGTGCACTAAGTTCGCTTGCTTGTTCAGGTTGTTCAGCTGACATTATGGCTACTAGGGAGGGCAGCCAACTGCCTGCTGCAGCTGATTGCTTCAGGGCCACGGGCAACCATTTGCTGGGCCAGGTGACAGGTCAGCAGTTCTTGATGAAGGAGGAGTACAAGCATATGCGCACAACGCTGATGGTCAACCTGGAGAAGCTGAAGAAGGAGATGTTAAGCAAGTGGCCACTACCTCAAGGTATGAAGGGCAAGGACTTTAAGATGAATGCCGAGCACCGACCCAGGAGCTCGACGCAATATGCGAGGCGGTATTGCAGCAGTCACTTCCACTGGTCTTTAACGCAAACCACACGCTCACGTGGACAAAAGGTGAGCTGCTTTGTTGGTGACATCTGCTGTTTAACAGGAACTTTAATTTAGTTATGTTGAAGTGAGCTTTCAAGCATGTCGTTCAGCTTTCAGTTCACTCACTGTCTGCTTAGCTGTCTTGCCGTTGACAGTCCTTGCCCTGGTATCTGTGTATGTGCTTATTGAATCATTGACCAGTTGCGATATGCTGTCTTTGAGGCCGTCTTCAGCTAGATGCCATCTTCCAACAGCTGAAAATGATGTATTGGAGCTGTCTTGCCGTTGACAGTCCTTGCCGTTGGTACTTTGCTGTACTCTTATCTGCTTGTGTTGCAGCACGAACACACAGCACACAAACAAGCATGTACTGGTGCTACAGTACTCCGTTGGCGCGAAGCGCGGCAGTGGTACCGGGAACAGCACCCAAAAACACAATGAGGCCAAGAAGCAAAGGCTTGCCAGCGACAGGGAAGCTGCACAAGGCAGCCGCGCTGCTCAAGCTGGAGCTGGCTAGGGCATGACATTTTGTTTGGGAGGGACATGAGGGCCAACCAGCAAGTGGTCATGCTTGCGCCTTTAACCGCTCTTCCTCTCACAAACGCTCAGTATCGGGCCACTTGGCTGAAGGAGAGGTAAGCGACCATGGTGCTGTCGGTCGACTGTCGGTCCTGTTGTACTGTTTTGCTGAGCTGCTGCCTCCATGCATACTGGCTCAAACTTGGTGCCTGCTACTCTGAATGCTCCTCTGCGTGTCACGACAGGGGTGCGGACGGATATGCTGAAGATCAGGTGTTTGACATTTGCAACAACGTAGTAGTTGTTGGCATCGCCACCATTGATCCCGTATGCAAGCAAGACCAACCAATGCGCACGTATCTAATCTCTGTTAACCACTGGATGGCAATGAAAAGTGAGGATGGCAACCTTGCCGTTCAACGACCTGTGAAAGAAAGGCATTTTCTCTATGGCATGCCGACAAGCAGCTGCCATGGTGGGCATACTCTGGTGGTACATTGCTTGTTGTGGATATGCACATGCTCCTGCTGTGACTGTATGGTGTAGTGCATGAGCATTTCTTGTGTTAAACACAACAACATGCAGAGCAGGGAGATGGAGTGGGCCATGATGTTCTTGGCCAGCGGACGCATCTGCCCCTGTGAGGCATGCGCTAACGATGAGCGCATTGCGGTGCCGGGTTGCATCAAGGACCGGCTGCCAACGCACGCAGCCAGGCACAACACAGACACAGAGGTTAATAAGGGCTGTTGTTAGGCTGCTGTCACATGATGAACAGTCGCCAATGCAGCCATTGATCACGCCTTGACAGTCGCAAATTGCATTACATGTTGCAGTTCTTGACTGTCATCAACGCATTGCAGACTGTCAATGATATTGACAATCGCCAATGGACTGCACTAACCACTATGGGTCCTATGCAGGTTGCTGGGGCGATCTATGACTGTGAAGATGAAGAAGCCGCCGCCATGGACTTGCAAATTGCAGCGGGGATTGTGTGCAACACCAAGCCCAACGCCCCACCAGAGAGGAGGCAATGGACATGTATGAGTACTATGTCATGCGCGAGCATGTAGTGTCATGTGCATGATGCCCACGGGGCTGGCGACATGGATGGACCTTGGGATTTTGGCTCTCATAGCCATTTTACAGGGTTTATGTGTTGGGTTTTCATTGGGAACTCATGTTTGGGTCCTCATGGACGTGAGGGAGGTGTGTTCGAGGCGTATCTACAGTCAGATACGGAGCTGACAGCATATTTGGGTCACTATGGTATCTCGCACAGCTGTTTTCGGAGTTGTGACTTTGAGAAGCCGTAACTTACAGTTGGAGTGGCGGTTTGGCCATGGGTTGGCGTCAAAAGATGCGTCTTGAAGTGTACTTGAAGAGGATGAGCTTGGATAAGCCTTTCCTAACTGTTTACCGTTACTTATCAACGCCACCATGACTGTTACTATGCTGGTGCAGATTGACAGTTAGGGTAGTTGGAGAGTTGGTTGGGCTTGAGCTCAACGGTGGTATATAAGGCTTTGCTAGCCTGTTTCCTAGTTTGGGTTGGATGCAAGTTGGCCTACTGGAGTGCAAGCAACACCTTTGAGAAGAGGTTCTTGGCTGAGCGGATGCGTGTGCACGTGCTTGCATGTATGGCGTGTGTGCACGTGTTCGTTGCTGTGCATGAAGGGGTGTGTGTCACTGTTGCGACTTTGATGCACCGTATGGGCTGCCTTAGCATGTTCTTTGAGTGAGCATG
>RHPI01002402.1:10093-24697 GCA_009103225.1 Chlorokybus atmophyticus
CTTGTCGTGGACACTGGCTCAGCTGTATCAGATGTTGCTGCAGCACTCGTGTGGTCCCCACTATGCTGATATGTTTAACAATGCGGCCGCAAGCTTGTTTGGCAGGGCTAAGGTGGACAAGCTGTTCGATGAGCGCAAGCTCGTTGCGCAACTTGATGCCCCGTACAGCGAGCAAGCTCAGGCCTGAATGCGAGACCGCCCTCCCGAGCAGCAAAGGTGTGCTCACACGTGCTTCACTTGGTTGCTGGCAATGCTAGCCTAGCATTAAATTTGTTGGAAGAAGTACCTTCGAGGCCTAGCAGATGATGGGGCCTGTTCCAACGCGCTTGGCAGCTGTGGGCTGAGGCGCATGCGCGTGTGCGCAGCTGAGTTGGTATGCGTATTTGTATGCGTGCATGTGCAGCTGCTATATGTCCACTTCAAGCATGTGCGTGCAGCTGCTGCGTCATGCATCATGTCGCCGTTGATCCGGCATGCGTGCGTGTGCAGCTGCGTTTGTGTCCGCTGTAAGCATGCGTGCGCGGCTGCTGCGTCATGCGTCATGTCGCTGTTGATTCAGCACGTGTGTGTGTGCAGCTGTGTTTTCGATCCGCCTTGCATGTGTGTTTGCAAATGCGTGTGCGAATGCGTTTCTGCCCGCTTTAAGCGCATCATGCACACACGATGTGTGCAGCTGCTGCGTCATGGGTCACCGTTGATTCTGCACCGCGTGTGTGCCGCTACGTGCGTGTCTTTGTCCAACATGTGTGCAGCTGGTGCGTGCTTGCGGTGGTCTTGAGGTCTGCACCAGCCGTGCACGTGTATGCTTGTGCCGCATGTGTGCCATTTGTTGCTATGAGTAGCGCGCTGGCGTGCAGCTGCTAGCAGCCAGCCGTACTGTGTGTATAGTGAATCAAGTAGTAGCTGTCAATGGCCGCAAGAGCTGAGCCTGCAGCTGAGGCCATCATGTCAGCAGTGTGTGCAGTGCATGCGCCTGCCGCGCACCCAAGTTATGTGCCATCTCAACATACCGTGCTGCGTGCAGGCAGCAGCGTGGTCGCTCTGCTGGCGGGGGTCAGCAAGGGGAAGGCAAGGGTGCAACTTGGCGACAAGACGCCCACTACGCTGAGGAGGGTCCATCATGTTGGTGGCCTGCGCCTCCCAACCGTGGCCGTGGCCAGTCGCGTGGACGCGGACGCGGACGCGGACAACATGGGGATGGCGCCCAGCAGTATCTTTCATGCCCGTACTACCCTCCTTATGGCCCATGGTCAGCACCACCAGCAGCATGGGGAGGTCCACCTCCACCATGAGTAAAGACAGAAGAACATCGTGCCCTGCCAGCTCCGCAATAAGCAATAGCGCGGGGCAGTAGCATGCGCAGTCTTTGTACGTGCGCGTTTTTTTTTTGTTTTTTTTTTTGGGGGGGGGAAGTGTACATTGTTATGTATATATTATATCATAGCGTATGCTGAGAAGCGTACACGCGTGTGACCCTACTGTAGATGACATACACTTTGCGCTGGGCACTAGCATAGCGCTATCACCCAAGTGTAATACATGGCACTGTAACCTGACAGTGTGCTAAGCCAGTGTTGTGCTAGTAGGATACTTGATGCCAGCCATGGCCAAGACCATGACGAGCTTGTGGCACACGCAATGACCATGCCAGCTCCTTTAAGCCCGGTGCTGCTATTGTCGATCAATCATGACTTGCAGCAGGCTTCAAAGCAACGTACGGCCATTGACATGCGGCCATGTGATGCGCACGACAACAACCCGCCATGTGTAAAGGCGGCTACTGTACTTAAACGCCCATTGAGCGCCACAGTGTCGAGCGTTGCCTCGAAGGCTTTAACCGAGCAACTCATCCATTGCGACAAGCATGCCGCGCCTGCCGAAGTGCCTCTATCCACAAGTCTTGAAGTTCCCAACTTGCTGGATGCTTTGATACAGCAACTATTGCAGCAACGCATGCACATGCCAGCAACACCACCCGCAGAGCTGGCGGAGCCGCCACCTGCCAATATAGAGATGTTGTGCTCAGATGTAGAGCAAGAGCACTTGATGCGCGAACTCTGGCGTGAGCTTAGCATGCTGCAAACTGAGCCTGTGGATGAGCACCCGAGTGTGATGAGCACCAGTGGCAACACGTTGTGCGTTTGGCAACTCTAAATAGCGCTCACTTTGTAGCTGCTACACCTTATCAGCGGCAAGCAGCGTGGCGCACGTGGTTGACCATTACTGGGCAAGATAACAAGCGTCATGTGCTACGCTGGTTGAGCCAAGGATACAAGAATTGGGGGGGCACGTTAGAAACCCAGCCAAAGAAGTTGGAAGAGGTGAAGTAGATGTTGCTGCAGAAAGATTGCATTCCTGATTATGTTGAGACAGTAATGCAAAGGGAAGCTCCAACTTTAATCAGATTGCGCAACAGGCAATCAGCTACACAACAGCGAGCATTTGTGCTCGACGAGTTGAATAATCTGATGCGCTCAGGTGCAATTTTTCCTGTACATCCTTCAGATGTGAAGATGATTATAGGAATTGGAGTGGTTAAGAATGATAGCAGCAAGCTCCGCCTCATCGTGGACCTGAGATACATGAATGCCTTTCTGGCACATATCCGCTCTACTTATCAGCATTTGGAGGATGCGTTGTATACAAGCAAAGGCTATTATCAAGTGACAGCGGACTTGAAATTAGGCTATCATCATGTGCCAATATATGCGGACAGCAAGCCCTACTTGGCAATGGAATTTGAAGAAGTTGTATACCGCTGAAATGTGCTGCCATTTGGCCTGAATCAAGCCTGTTGGCTGTTTACAGCGTTAATGTCCATAATCTTCACACCCTTGCGCAAGCTGGGCATAGGCTGCTTGTCATACATTGATGACATGCACCTCAACCATGTCAACCGCCGACATATGTGCTGGCGCATCCTGCGGTTGTTGCGGCTTTTAGAATTACTAGGCATGTTCGTCACCCTGAAGAAGTGCGTGCTTTGGCCGCAATTGTGTGTCAAGCTATTGGGCCTGCTCTTAGACACCGAGCGTGGTGTGTTCTGCATACCCCCTAACAAGCTACAGAAGTTACTGGAGCTGATTCGCAAGTTAATAAACTCGGACGTGATGACCAAGCGCATGTTGGCAAAGGTGGCAGGACAATTAGTAGCAACGAAATTGGCTTTGGCTCCCGCTTACCTGTATGCCCGCTGGCTGCTACAGCTAACCACCGATCAGAGTGATTGGGATGAGAACTTTACACCACCACCGTTGTTGGTGGACTTCTTGCTGTGGTTGCAGCGAAGCCTGCCGCAATATAATGGTTTCGCGTGCTGGAAGCCGCCACTTGCACATGAGTTGCGTGTTAATGCCTCTGGTACCATGGGTTGGGGTGCTACAGGCCCATGGGCGGCAATGGTGGGACACTTTGCTCCTTGGCAACGAGGTCTGCCGTCCGCAGTGAAGGAGGCATTGGTGTATGTAGCTGCCTTTTTGGAGTTGGCACGACAGCAACTAGCGTTGCATGATGCCATTGTGAGGATTGTTGGCGATTGTCAGCCCGCCGTGGCCATGCTGACGAAGCTGATAGCATCGCATCCAGCTGTGCAATTGGCATTACACCGCTTGTGGCAAGTACTTTGGGAACGAGACTTGGCCGTCTCCGTGGTGTGGGAGCCACGTGCACGCTTGGTAGCTGAAGATGCGGTGTCGAAGCTGCCAGACAAAGGGGATTGGGCTTTGGCAGACATACCCACTGCGTGGATCCAGTCTCTATTTAGAAAACCTTGCCTGGATGTGTTTGCAGCGGACTGGAACGCCAAATCTGCAGCATTCATGTCAGCTGTGCCAATGCCAGGGAAGCGTGGGCAATGCACTGACCTCTAATTGGAGGCAAGCCTGGCTAGAGGCTAGCAAGGGAATATTATGGTTTCACCCTCCGTTCGCCCTCCTGCATCAAGCAGATGCATGATTGCAGCATTATCTTCTACAAGCTATTGTACTGTTGCCAGAATGGCACTTTTCTGCATGGCATAGCCAAAGCGAGATATGCGACATATGGGCAAGCACATGTACAGGGACTGGTTTGTAAAAGGCACCAGAGTGCCCGACAATACCATTAACCCGGGATCATACCCGTACATTGTGGCTTATGTCACATGGGAACCAGAGGTACATATCTGTTGTGTAAGTACAGCAGCATACTTTGCGCCTTTCCACAAACCCTGAGCTTGAATGTCTTCCAGGGACACACCCGTACGTAGCGCATGCTGCGCACCACCCCGGCGGAATGAGTGTGGCCCAAGGTGAGGGCGATAGATTCCGCTTCTTTGACAATGCTTGATGAATGCGTGATATGCGCAATCACCGCTGATGCTGCGCTCCTCTCAGTGTTTTTGTTGCGGGCTAACAGGCGAAAGATGGGGCCTTTTGGAATGCTGAAGGGGCTCTCATCTACATGGCTCAAGTACCGCTCCAGCACCTCGCAGAACTCCACACCTATGTCGCTCTTACGAACCTTGATGGCTGGTACCCACCATGTACTATAGTTCTTGAGATGAGTAGCCTGTGTACAGACTTCTGTGCCCTCCATCAGGATGTGTGCATCTACGCGGGCCCCTTCACTCTTTGCCATGTGCACCACAAGTACATGCATAATGTGTAGTCACGCCAAAGCACTGCGCTTTCATAAGTAGCTCGCATTGGTCGAACACTCTGCCTCTGCTGCTGAAAGTAGCATACCAGTATGCTCATGTCTTCTTGAGCCAAAGGAATGGCAGACACAGGCTGCACGCCGGCCCGAGCTGTCACTTTGTCGCAAATTTTACACCCTGACTGACCAGGGACTAAAGGACTGTCGGGTGCCTGACCCAAACTGACCCTAACTGACCTATCGGATAGGTTCATGAAGGGACTTATAGGACGGCCGTTGCTACTAAGCAACATTCAATGACGGCCAGCCGCCAGCCGATAATTACTCACGACGATGGCCTGCCTGCAGTGGCAAGCACGTGACTATACCACGTGTTTACTGTAACGGCCGACCGCCAGTCGTCTATTGTGCGCGGCGGCAGCCTACCTGTTGCTTATCAATGATGGTAAGCAAGTGACCGGCCGTCCCTCGCCGCGTGTTTAATGTGACGGTCGACCGCCGGTCGTGCACTTAGCGCGGCGATAACCTGCCTGTTTCTTATCAATCATAATAAGCAAGTGACCGGCCGTCCCAGCTCGGCGGCGAGCAATGCCGGTATTACCTTTGAATCGGACGGTGACACAATGCGATTGGCGTACTGTTATGGTACGACGCTCGAATGTACCATTCAAATGTGACTATAATAGTAAGATAGTTCCATTATCTGACACAATGGCATCGGCGTACCATTCTAATGGTACGCCGGTACCATCGTATCAACTCGTCTGAATCACTTGGGCTGCCCCAAGTGATTCAAGCTCAACGGCTTCAAGTGGAGACTGTTCAACCAGTTGCTGGGCGGCGGCGGCGGTGGCGGTGGCGGCGGTGGCAATGGCGAATAGTAAGCTTGTTTGCTATATGATGTGACGCTAAGTATGGGCAGTGGCGCATGCAACCTAACCGCCCTTCCTTGTTGCCTCAGGGCGGTCAGCTCAGGCCAGGCCAGGCCAGGCTAGGGCAGGCCAGGCCAGGCGCGGCGGCGGCGGCGGCGGTACATGGTAAGGGGCAGCATCTGAGTGCATATGTTGTATATGTTGCTGTTGATGGCATTTGTTTGATTCAACAGCTTGCATGCTTTCCAGGAGCGGCGGAGGTGGCGCGCGGTGCAATGAGCGCAGGAGCGGCGACTTAGTCTACTAGTTTAAGGCCTTAGTATACTAGAGTGGTAGTAGCAGCTCAGTAGTGTACAATGTGGCATAGTGGTATGACTTGCAATGTCTTTTCTTTCACTTTCCAATTTATTTTTTTCTTAAACGCCGTCTTTCACAGTTGATGCGAGGTATTCAATGATGACTACACAGCAATGACAGGTACCTGTAGCGGTACCCTTCTGTAACGGCAAGTACCTTGAAGGTACCATAAGGTACCTGTCAATTACACTTACTTAGTGTACAGTCACCGGTACCTAACTGATAGGTACCGGTTAATTACCTACTAGTTAGGTTAAGTCCCTTTTACCTGACTGATGGGTACCTTACAGGTACCCATCAGTCTAGGTCAGTTCCTTTATTAAGACGGCCGCCGACTGGTGGTGACGGTCGTTATACTCAGATCTCTGTATCGAGATTACAGGTGGACTGAGGTACGACAGTATAAATGAGTATCCTCAGGTGCACGGCCGTTGCCAATATTTAATCGGCCGGCAGGAGAAACATTCTGCGACGTTTAGCGTAGCCAGCGCGATACTCACGCACGTTTACAGACTTGCAAGGGTTGCCAACTGGATGACTTGTGCTCCATGGGCCGATTCGGCCATGCCATTGGAACTCAGCGCTTAAGTGCATGATGGTCACCTTAACAGTGCTGCTGGATATCATAACTGCACCATGCTTATCTTTACGCCGGGCTCTGCTGATATGTACGCCATTCCAATGCCTAGCGAGATAAGTTGTCACCACGGTGGGAGTAACGTCTTCCACAGCAACATGTAGAGCTTGCAGGTAGTGGATGAACTCCTGCCACACCAATTCTTAGCGAGCGCGCGTTTGCTCATCAGTGGCGGCAGCACTGATGCGCTCTACATCTGCCAAGGCGAGCATTGCGTTGTTGCATGCTGCGTTGTAGTAGGGACCCGTTGTTGATGTGCAATCGCTGTGTGCGCCGGTCTCAGCATTTGCTTGCAGCGAACGTGCAAAGTCCATATCTGCGCATGTGACTCCCTTGTAAATAGTTCGCTGCGCCATTGGTACGCATGTCGCAATACTGATGGCTTTTTGTGAAAAGTACATGTCACTCTGAGCATCAATGCAATGTGTCAACAGACAGCTTGGGCATGTACAAATTTGACTGTTCTCTTCAAACAAGCAATGTTGTGTACTGATGTACATTGGGAGGGAGGGTAGCAGTCAATACAAACGCAGACGATTGCTACACCTATTACCACTCCTGTTATTGCAGAGGATAGATCGTAGTGTCATAATACATGCCCGACTTTACACACTAGTGTAAGATTATAATTAGCAATTGTTGTAATTTAAATCTTGCGTCGCGTGAGAGCTGATACACTGCCATACCCACATGTATTGTGCCTGCATCGTGCATGGCATCCGGCATTGCAATCTTTGGCCACGCAAATCAGAAACCGAAACAAGGGCGAGCAGGGAGGTCTTGCTGAAGCACAGAAACTCAAAAAGCGCGCGAAAACAGCAGCAGCGAGAGACAACGTGCACAAACCAACTGCGCTTGGTTTTGGCGGTTTACTCACACCCCCGTGTGGCGCGCATTTCTGCTACTGGGCGGGCAGCACACCGTGGCACTGGGCAGGGGCGGCGGCGGCGGCAGCGGCAGCGGCGGGGTCGGTGGCGAGAGGATTATCGGTGCCGACTGGGCGCGTGGACTGATTATTATTGAGGGGAACATCAGCGGTCTGTTTGACTGCAGGGCTGAGACGCTGGTGGTTCCCGTCTACCGCCATGGCGGTAAGTCGAGCAACTGCTGCTGCTTCGGCTGCTGCGTTGTTGCCCGCCCAGGCTTATTTGAGAGCAGACTTAGCTTTCATGCGCATATGCTGGCGTGTATGTGTGTCACGTGCCTTCGCGATCTTTACGTTTGGAATGCCTCACACATGGCTTAGTGGATCCCCGGTGGGGTTGCTTGTATTCATCCATGCCGTTGCTCACGCGCTCGAACTGTGCTCACAATAAACACTTCTGTTATCTGCGGGCAAAGTTCCGATCAAAGTATCGCTGATGCTCACGCGGTCCCGTTTTTAGCGTCCTTTTCTTGCTCTTGGGGTTTCTTTTGTGCCTGTCTTCTTGCTTTGGGGTCACAATTGCTGCAGTAAGCATGGCATGTAGTTCTATATGGCTTTGGTGAGATGTGATAAGCAGCAAAATGTCCGTGTTGGCCAGGGTTATGTAGCTCTGCAAAACAGCTAGCTTGAATCGCATTGAGGTGCAACCTGTCACAGTCGACTGACTCACTTTCCAGCAAGGGGTCGGCTGTGGCATGAGTTGATAACGTCACAAGCAGAAGATGTATTCAGTCGTTGCAGCACACACGCGCGCGCGTGCACACATGCCCTCACACGTACAAATTGAATGTACTACGGTGTGTAACGAACGAAGGAACTGTTGCGATATACCACTGTCAATGTCGCAGGAAAGCGATGAAGTTGCCCACTTGCACGCTGCCCTTGAACAAAAGGTACAACAGGCCTGCGCATGAAGTGGTGACCCGCAACCAGTGTTGCTACAGCTTGCTGACATCATGCATGCCTGTGTCATCAGGAATATGAGCTGCAGCTGGCATTGGAGCAGAAGAAGCTTGCAACAGCAGCTGCGGCGTCTGCTGGAACCAAACAAGTCAGTACATACCGAGGGCCTTATGTCCTGCAGCATGTGACATAAACCATTGCCATCGCTAAGTGACTTCCCAGCTTACTGTGTTCTGCTATAATCGCTATGCTTTAGGTGTCATCATCATCTGTCACCGCCATCGCACAACTGGAAGCCGAACTCCGGCTGGCCAAACAAGAGGCAAGCTTGTAGCCTGCAGCTTGCGTGTACATCACCTTGCGCGCAACAACATCACTTGCGTGTACACATCTTGACATGTATGACTTTATCTCTGGTGACAGGCGCAGGCGCTAATAAAGGATCGTGAGGCAGCAGAGAGGCAGCTCAAATCTGAAAGGCATGCGCATGCGAGCACGCTGAAGAAGCTCGAAGGGGCTGAGGCGCAAGCCCTCCAAATACAGACTCTTGAGAACACCGTGAAGAGCCTAAAGCAGCAGATGGAACAATATCAAGTAAGCTCATTCACATTGGGATGCTGTATCGCATGCAGTGGGCTGTGTGACAAGCACAACTTTGCACGTAATCCTCACGCAAGTAGGCAACATTGCGAGTACTCAGTTGTCTGTACTCATGCAATTTTTTTCTCATATTAGGAAGAAACCTCAACGCTGAAAAAGTTGCAAAGGCAGAAAACAGTCGCGATTGAAAAGCTGCAGGTAAGACTCGCGTGCAAGTGTGTTGTGCGTAGTAGCGTTTCCCTTGTCATCGCCTTCACCACTCTCGCTATGGCATCACAGCTTGTTTCAACAGGCCAAATTGGACGTGGCTCAAGACGCTGCAGCAGACGCCAGCAAGAAGAACAGTCTGGCGGACGCTCAGCGCCAGATACAGCAGCTGCAGCAGGAGAAGAGGTTGCTTGAGCAGGAGCTCAGCAAGCAGTCGGTCGTGGTCGCGCGCACAGCGGCTCAAAATGATGAGGAAGACGGCATGATACCTGTCAAGCAGTGGCTGGGAGAAAGAAGCCTCCTGCAGGTTAGTCGCGCACGCGTGCGTTGACATGCACAGGGCGCGAGCTGCATTCTGAATGTTACACTTGACATTCCATGGCACAAACGCGGGGTCTGGCTTCTTCATCATTTTGCGTTGTGGTAGTGAGTGCGGTAGTGTGAGCGTATTGTAATGGGTGCTGTACAGGGCCAGGTCAAGGCTCTGAAGGAGAAGCTAGCCACAGCAGAAAGAGTAGTCAAGAGCGAGCAGCAAGTGAAGGTCAGTTGGCCACAGGTGTTATGTGCTTAGCTGAAATTTATTGTCGGCTCACGCGCATGTCTGCTCATTTCGTTTACAGGAGAAGCTTCGCCAGCGCATTGCTTTGTTAGAGCAGACGGTCAAAACCACCACCTCAACGCCAAGCAGCCGCAGATCAAGCTTCAGCTCGCTGCCGCCTTCGCCAAGTCCAGCAAAGGGTACATTCCCCTCCAGCTGGCTCGCAATGAGCACTTGAAACACAGTAGTTGTACACTGACTTGCAAGGTACTCAATCTGTTTGCAGGCTCGGCAACTGTGCAGCCCACAGCAGCGCCAGCAGGTTCAGAGGCTCAAGACCCAGCTGCAGCGATGGAACCTGTGCCAGGCGAGCATAACGCATGGTGTGCGTGTGTGAGACACTGTGCAGGTTTGTTGACCGATTTGTCAGACTTTCTATTGTCGTGTTCAGGCGCTCTGTTTGAAGCACTGCAGCGTGAAGTGCTGCTGTTGCGCAGTCAGATTGCGGAGACCACGAGTTTGCTGTCTGACAAGGACGCTTCCATTGAGGTTTGTGCTGCGGACTGTTGGATGGGTGATGGGGACTCTGCTCGTGCACATGCAGCAAGTTTTGGCAAATGGCCAACAGCATCAACACGCTGCATTGCTATGCAGATGCTGGTGAAGAAGGCGGACACACTCGCGAAGGCCAAGGAGGCCGATGCAAAGAAATTGAAGCGTGAGATGGCGAGCGTGCAAAAGGATTTGGCAGCTGCTCGTCTCGGCGTCATAACAAAAGAGGAAGAGTGCAAGGTATGTGCCAATCGTGCATGTGGTGAATATGGTGCAGGCGTATTGCACGCATGCATGTTTACCTGTGCTGCATCGCAGGAGAGGGAGCTGGCGCTGAAGCAAGATCTGTTCCAGTTGAAAAGGCGGTTACAGGGAAGCAACTAACCAAAGGCGTCAGCTGTGAGACAGGAGGTTGATATCAAGGGTTTATCTCATGTGGTCAACCGAGAAAGTTCCTTACCAACACAGGACACATATCGTGTCTGTATCTGTCAGAAAGTTCTTTATGCCAGATGCGGTAGCTTTGTGCTTGCACTCAACACAGGGCTGACGCGTAGTACATACAGCTGTAGGCGTGCGGTTTGTTGCAATGACAAGACGATTGGTCTGCAAGCATGTCGCTGTCAGTGTCGCCTAGGACTGTGACATACATGAATGCATTGACCTTGAACACGTGCACCATGCAGCTCAATGGCTACTTGCTCTCTCTTACCTGTTGACCGACTAGGAACCAACCTTGCTAATTGAATTGTGTAGATAATTGGTGCGACATAATACTCAACATGGCCTATTGTGACATCCTGCAGGGCACGCGCTTGCAATACCACTCATAAAACTATTGCGTCTTCCTTCCTTCGAGCAGATATGCCCTTAGTTCTGTTAAAAAGCATGCAACAAACGCTGATTGTGCAGTGCTCACAATGAGACACGCAGCTAGCTAAGGTTTCAACTTCAACATACATGTGCAGCATTTTGTAGTGCGGTGTCTGTGTTGCATTGCCTAGACTGCATGGACAACTTCATCAAACCCAATCAATACACTACGCGCGATTGGGTGACAACCTGCTGTTTACGACAACCACTACACCTGTGTGCGTGCGCCTCACAGCCCCTCCAAGTCATGTCATGCATGGCCTTCCTCAATCTTCTTGAATTTACTCATGTCGGTCGTCTCCACACTGAGGGAAAAGCAACCGGAGACTTACAATAACATTCATCAATGGTTGCATGACTGAGGAATAGTAGACTGCTTCGTACTGAGATTGACAATTATACCAACAACGGCACAAGCTTACGTGTTGCCAAACAGCTGAATCTTTGAGAGTTCCGTCACGTCTGTCCCTTTCTGATTGCTCTCGATGAATATTGTCAAACTGCGTGCACCCATTGTGCAGATGTAAAGCAGCATACACTGTTGTATGGTATAATAGGTAATTGGAAAGAGTGCGAATGCATACCTTCGCACGCTTTGAAACTTTACGTAGTACAACTGAAGAGGTTCGCCCTGCGCACAAACAAAAGAGACTTTGTAACACAAAAATGCTGTGACAAAAGTTTTGGCATACCGATACATTGAGTGCAGAAGGTTTCAAATCTTTACATGAAACTGTACCGTTTCAACTTGAGAGGGGCTTAGTTCCAGCGTTTGCGTTGCAGGATCGCTCCCCGCTTCACTGCCGGTAAAACACTTCAGTGTCATACAATCCTTCAAGACAAACACGACAGCCCCTGTTCTCCACACCCACCCCAACACACGCAGATGCAACGTGTCTTCCTGTTGGAATAATGCAAGAGCAGCCACCTTCTGTTATATCGTCAATACGCACCTGAACCCTATACTGTGCGTGTTGATAAACAACTTCACCACCCTTGGCCCCGACCCTGCACACAACAATGAAAATTGGTCAGCCATATACTAGACAACAAACACAACTTCCAACAACAACACCGTCAACCAGTCTCTCTCTCTCACTCACTGTCATTATTGGTTTCTTCCTCTGAAGAAGCAGCAGTTGCGGCTTTGAATGCGATAGAGTGCAGTCGGATCATCTGATTGAACGGCACGTAAAGAAGCAGCTGCTCGTCCGCGTCGCTCGCAAGGCGGAGACCATCATCCTCCCTGTACCCCTTTTTATGTTGGGGATCGATGGGTTATTGAGGTGTCATGGCGTTTGAAGTGATCAGACTGTAGGTCTGGTTGTCAATATACTAAAGACACGGAGATGGCGAATAATGCATACAGATGATGCAGGGCGGTTTCGTCAAAGCAAAAGAGGGGGCAGAGGAACAGGAAAGCAGTGATGCAGTTACGCACGAGAATGTACAGTCCAAATCAGATCCAATTCATGTGTTTAGTTGCTTGTGCTCAATCATACGGTTCATACCAGTGCCAGCATAGTTCAACAACAACAGAGAATCTCGCTTCACACCTAACGATTCTATCAGGCGCATTGCGGAACAACCGGGAAAATAGACATAAGATCATCAGTAACTCTATGAAAAGGTCAGAAACACCCATGTAAATGTAAGTCGCCCTGACTATTCGTTCTCACCTGTTTGAGGACATTCTGCCATGTGTGACTCGGATGCTCGTTCAGGCATTCCACCGACTGCCACTCTATGAAATCCAGGAGATCAACCTGTTTGTAGCAGACGTCATGAGTCTCAACGACGACAACAACAACAGCAGTAGCAGTTATAGTAATAACGCGACAGTCACGCTGAACATCGCTGATAGCGACAGCAATGACATTGACAGTGACAGCAATAGCAGTAGCGGTAGTTGTTGGCGTGATAATGTTTGGTGAGTAATAACAGAGATGACAACCATCACAACGATATCGTCAACGTGATAGTCATCAATAAAAACAGCCTCTTGCATAGAACACAACGATTGAAGCGCAGCTTAGGTTGAGCGTCAGATGAGGTGCGAGCAGGACAGCTTCAGCATAGTCAGCATGCACAAATGCTGTGCGTGTATGTGCTGCTGGAACACAATATCGCCGGAAACAAACACCAACAAAGCATGCGAACAAAGTCCACACCTGCCCCTTAGCAGCCATGCTGATAACGCAACCAGCAGCGCGAATCACCACCGCCGCCGCCGCCGCCGCACCCCAACTTTGAGGTAGATTACAGCACGACAACTACGCTAGGTTGCGTGTAACCCCAGCGACCTCCACAACGACAACGCCAACGACAACAACAACAACAACAACGCGCCAGCATCCACCGCACCGCAAAACCCAACTCTAATGACAATCCATGCCAATTTGCCAAACATCGATGCCTCTGCTGGCATTCGCGCCTTGAGAAAGCGCTAGAGTCCCAATCACTTCGGTAAACCCGATTGGCGCCGGGTCAGGTCAGTCCCAATGAGTCTTTTCTTCTGACCTAGGACCAGGCCGTCACGTGACCCCGGACTAGAGGGTTGTTGCGGCGGCGGCGGCGGCGGCGGCGGCGTTGGTAGCGATGGCGGATGCGGAGGTGCTTGGGTCGTCTCGGTCCTTCACGGCCAGGGGGAGTGGTAGTGTAGGTGAGGTGAACGCTGAGCGGGAGAAGGACTTGGAGTCGGCCAGGCTGGTGGCGGAGATTAATAGGCGGAAGACGGCCCTGTTTGAGATCGCCGCACAGGTGGGTTGGAGGAGTATACATGGATTGGGGGTTGGGGATGAGAGTCGTTTCAATTACGTTTTGTGGTTGTGAGTGCTGACTTGAAGTTGTTAGTAGTAGTGTGCACGACGTTGGCAATGTTGCTTCCTGAAGTACTCTTTTTGGCTTTGGGGTTATCTCAGTGCCTGGGGTAAATAGCCACTGCATGTTCTGATCTCATGACACTGCATTTCATCAATGTTGATATACCAAACGCGAGATGGCAAGCATTCATGGCCTGCTGCTATGTAGTCACCTGCTGTGTACACCACAATCTCTGATGAACGGCCGTGCCATAGAACCATGCCGATTACGCACACGCACGTAACTTGCAATAGAGCTGCTAGAAAGCGTGCTCAAGCGAAAAGGGGCCAGATGTGTTGCACACCAATACAACCCATGCATGCAAGCACACGCGAGCACACCCAGCTTGCACATGCACGCACTGCAGGTTCAATGAGACACAAGGGTCGTACGCGCATGCACACACATACATAGCCGCACATCAATGGTAACATGCTTAGTTACAACACCGCGCTCATGCAACATACAGAAACTCGAACAAAAGCCGGGTTTCCGTAAGCTATTGTCATCACACCCATTGTGGTAGGCATGATGCATGCGTCACATAATAATGTCAAGATGGCTGGTGAACTAGATCTCTCATGATGTTGCATCAACCCAACCAATCACATTGGTATGCTGTGTCCCCAATACCATTAACCCG
>RHPI01002402.1:25348-37905 GCA_009103225.1 Chlorokybus atmophyticus
CCACTCTCATCTCAGGTCTCTCCCCAGTCGATGCGCGCCCCCGCCGGTTCCCCCCTCCACCGTCCCCTCGTCTCCGCCTGCTCTCTTGTAGACTTTGTCGACGGGGGCGCGTACTGGGAGGCCGTGAGACGGGTGTTCGGGGAGGAGGCGTTGGGACGGGGACGGAGGGCGGCGGGGAGGGCCATGGGGAGAGATGCGTAATGGATACTGTGTGCATGTACCCATGTATGTGTATAGGTGTACAATCCTGCTGTGAATTTCTCTCTGGCTGTACTTGTTTTCTCTGGCTCTGCCGCGTTTGTAGCCAGCTGGTCAGGGTGCCCAGGGTGCGTATGTGGCCGTTGACAGCCCAACGCTGTGCGGAATACAAGCGAAGCAGATACACTGTAGTTGTGGTGTGGAGTCGTGTTGGCCAAGCTCAAACAGCCAGCTTCACAGCTTTTGGCCGCAATCGCATCGGTTGTTGTTGTGTGGGCAGAGGCTCCACAAAGGCAATGATTGTTGAGATTGAAGGCGTGCGCGCGCTGTAAGTCACAGGGCTCTGCCACTTCCTCACTTGCTTTCTGCTGCTTACACTTCACAAGTTGCTCTCCCCGTAGTGGTCAGGATAACCTGTGAAATTGCCGAGTGTTTGCAGGTCAGGTGGTGTCAGCCATTCACCGTGCCTGCTTTGCACATGCACGCACACACGCACATACGCCCATGGGCACACATGCCCACACCTGCACACGCACGCACACACCTACACGCGCAGGCAGGCAGGCGCGTGGATGTGCTTTCTATTGCATCAGCAAGCTCAAGTCCTGTTACACCGCTATGCGCGTGTGCATGTCTAGGCGAGGCGGACTAGTGTTGCATACCTACGACTGCGTGCTGTGCTATGACCAATGGCCGGCTTTATTGTATCGTACACCTACATACAGCACGAGCACGCACGCCTCACCCCTCGCCCTGCCTGACTGCCTGCTCGCTGGTTGTTGGTGTCGTTGCTGCGAGCCTACGCCAAAGGGTCTAACCACGGCTTGCCTGCTGTGCTACAGGTCTGCTTTGCTCTGCCTTGCCTCTCATTGCCCCCGCCCGACATTGCATGCACTTAGCTACAGCACGTGCTTGTAGCTAGCAGGTAGCAAGTGCCCCCGGTTGTAATTGCACTTGTAACGCCTGCTCTCATTGCCTGTGGTGTGCTGCCTTGGTTGTTCCTAGCTAGCCTATGACATGCTTGGCATCTGCGATACATATTAGCTTACATACAACGTATACCATCTCTACAACAGCACAGCACAGCACAGCACAGCACAGCAACACACTCATCCCACTACCCATCCCACCCGCCACGCCTTGCCTTGCTGTCGCTGCTGCGTTGCTGCTGTGGTTGCAGTCCTGGTCCCACTGGCTCTAACTACCGGCGCCTGTTGCTACAGGTTTGTACACGGTTGCTTTGCCATCCTGCCCTGCCCTGCCCTGCCTCGCCCATCCCTCCGCCCCACTCACATGCACTTAGTTGGCACATAGTTAGCTTGTAAGCTCCTGGTGGAATCAAAGGCCTACCCCCTGCATGTGCCTTGCTGCTGTGCCCTGCCACGCTGCCACATGAAAAAGTGATTGCAGTTGGTGAGGGTACATGCTAGCTGAGCGCGCCCGTCTTGGGCAATGCGCGGTGAGGCTGGGTGCGTGTGCCTAACCCTGTTGCATCATTGGTCCTGTGTGTGGTGCTAGCTGGTGTTTCTGCTTTGCTGCTTGCTTGCTTCCTAATTGGCCCCATTGGCATACCCTATGCTTGCATCTGCCACTTAGATAAGCCTGTATACCATCTCTACACGAAACCGCGCAAAGAGCAACACAAGCCACTACAGTAGCGAGAAGCAAGACCTTGCTTATAGCAATGTGGAACACAATGCCAAAAACATCCAAAGGCTGTGCACCCCTGCTGTGCTGCTGCATGCTGTGTGTAGTATGCTATGATAAGCCATCCATGCATGTGCGCATTGCACTTGCACGCAATGTATGTACACACAGACCAGTCTCCTCCCTCTCCTCCTCCTTGTCGTGCTGCCAGCAGCCAGGCCAAGCCATTCCTTAAGCCTAGCTTACACGCGTCTGCATGGCGAGCGAGCACCTTACCGCCGCCGCCGCCGCCGCTTACCTGCACATCAACGCCAAGCTGCACAGAGGGGCAGGGGTAGGGTGGGTGGGACATGCTTGGCCAGGGGCACAGCGGCGGCGGTGGCCGGGGTGGATGAAGAGGGTCATGGCGTCCAGGTCGTGCATTGTACTTGGGTGGTCCGACTGCTTGGGCTAAGGCATGCCATGCCAGGCTGGGCTGGGACTGCGGCGGCGAACTGGACTCTGGCCTGGCCTGGTCTGGTGGCTGCTTGCCGGTCCCACCCTGGTTTGGGTTGGCGTAGAGGATCAGCTTAACATCTTTAGAAGATTTTCTTGAAACAACCACAAAGGGTGCGAGATTGAAGCAATGGACTGGCTGGGAAGCCGTTTGAATGCAGCGGCTGAGACTTCCACTCCTGCTCCTTTTGCTGCTCAAGCTCCCACCACGCCCTGCCTGCACACAAGCGTCTACCTCAAGTCAGTCGCTCACTGCCCTGTGACTAGTTTGACTCATAGCTTACAATACTGCATTTGCTGTCTTTTTATTTCAAGTTGTTCTTGCTTTCGTTCAACCAATAAACCGGCGCATGCGTTTTGTATGGATACTGTGTGTGAACTTCTTGCTGTCCCCTCATTCTCCTCTGCTCTGCAAGTCTCAGCTCAGCTCAGCTACTGTTCTGTGTATGGTTGTACTGGTCATTAGTTCTTCTGTCTTTTCTGGTTTTGTCCACTGTTGTCGTCAGCTCTTTGTGTGCCTTAGCACATGCATCAAGCTACACCGCGCAAACGAAAAGTTACTTGGAACAGGACGCAAATAACTTAACTGTGCACGCTCAGGCATGCACACGCACGCGCGCGCGCGTGCACACACGTAAACTACTCACACGTGTAACATACGCTCCGCAGGGACGCAGTGCGGCTGGAGCAGAAGCTGTACGAGTCGTACAGGAAGCAGAAGAAAAAGCGAGGGTTGACCAAACAGCCACACGCGCACGCGCACGCGCACGCACACGCAAGCAGCAAGCAGGAGAGGGTTGCAGTACAATCGGTGTGTGATGTGCCGGATGGCCCCATGCAAGAGGAAGATGAGACGGAGCAGCAACAGCAAGCGTCCGCAAGCGCGAGCGAGGTATGTCAGAGTTTCGAGACGCTGTTGTTATGTTGATGTGTGTAGGTGCGTGCGTGAGAGAGAGAGATTCTGCTTGTTTGCAAGGAGTTTCAGCTGTCGGCCGGTGAGCGAGCGCAGCTGGAGGCCATGGGGCTACCAACACAGTTTACGGGGAGAGTTCAGGTGGGTGGGTGGGTGCACGCGTGCGTGCGTGCGTGCATGTGTTGTGTGTGTGTGCCCGCGTGCTTCGGGGCATGCGTGTGTTTGCGAGGGTGCGAGTATGCATGCGCCCACATGCGCGGCGTTTAAGCGCAGAGCATACTGACTGCGACATGCACTTGCCAGAGAAAAGTCAAGTCCTCGCATACAGACGTTCGCACCACCGACGCAAACCACTGGGTAAGCCCCTGTATGCAGCCTACCTCTCGTCCCCACTCACCACACCACCCACCCAACCCCCCACCCACTCCCCACAGGCCCACATCCTCCCCTCCACCTCCTGGTACGCCTCCCTCGACCCCTCCACTCACCAGTACTTCTACCACAACACCGTCACCCACACGTCTCAATGGTCCCTCCCTTCCGGCGCCGTCACCCCCTTGCAGCCGGGGCCACTGAGTTTTGATATAGGGGAGGCACTCAACCAATTGCAGCTGCGGGATGGTGATGATAATGAGCAGATATCAAACAGCGACGGGAACTCGCAGTCTCGTTCTGTTGTTGTGCCCTTGCATGGGGTGGACAATGTGGCGGACAGCGGGGTGGTGGTGAGGGAGGGGTGCGAGGGGGAGGAACGAGTGGCGCAACAGATGGCGTGGTGAGGGGCTGCCTTGTTGCGCTCGCGTGCATGTGCGTGCATGTTGGTAATGGTGTAGTTTTCCCAAGTTGATGGTTTGTGACGTGATGGGTATTGCTTGTCTTGTGCAAAGGTTGAAGGGAGTTCCGCAGCCGGAAGGTGTGCACGTGTACTTTGGCAGCGATGACGACAGGCCCATTCAACCAACCATTCAGGAAGCGAGCCCAGCAACGGACCCCTCCCTAAGGTAAGCAGTACGTATACACACACACGCATGCACGCGCGCAGGCATCATCTCTCTCCTGGTCTGCCCCATTGTACTAGTTTAAGCGAAGTTCTGTCAGGTTGAAAGGGCTCCCAGTATCGCAGGGCACGCACACTCGCTTTGAAGAAAGCAACACTGCCACCCATGACGGTGACGGCGATATCCATATGGAGGTGGACAGCGTTGCAGCTGTGCCATTGAGCAGTGGCGCTTCAATCAAGATGGATGTTGACTTCATCATCAACGCGCCTGCTATGGATGTCTCAGACAGAATGCAGGAAGATCAGGCGGGTGTTGCGGTGGACACGCCGAGTGGTAATGCAGCAGCTGCAGTGTTGGTTTCGGATGCGCGTGCGGATGCGGACAAGTACTGGTCACAGCGGTATAGTCTGTTCTCGAGGTTCGACCTCGGCATCATGATGGATAGAGGTACGGTGCGTGCATGCCTTTGTAATAGTGTCTGTAGCCGTGTGTGTGCGCGCGCGCGCATACACACGTACACGCATGCGTACGCGTTTGCGCCACACGTGTGTGCGCTGGTGTATGTGTGTCCCTCGCGCTCGTGTCTCTGTGCACACGCGTGTGCTCTTGAAGGCTATATCCAGCTTATGCTACTGACTCTCACTCAGTGTTTGCGTGTGTGAAGCGCAGAAGGTTGGTTTTCTGTTACGCCGGAGAACATCGCCCTCCACCACGCCGCGCGCTGCCGAGCCGGCGTCATGGTGGACGCCTTCACGGGAATGGGCGGCAACGCCATCCAATTCGCAATGACGTGCGTGTGTTTGATTGATTGGGTTGTTGTAACTAGCTTCTTTAAAGAAAGATTCTTTCGCTTTTTCAGGTGTGATATGGTGATTGCGATTGATATCGACCCCTTCAAGATCGAGTGCGCGCGACACAACGCGGCTGTTTATGGCGTGGAGGACCGCATTGATTTTGTTGTTGGGGACTTTATCAAGTTGGCTCCTAGACTGAAGGCATGCAAAATCAACAACAATGCGTCCACCCCTCGCTTCGCACTCATGCCAACTTTTCTCCTTATTACTTGTCATCAACACACTTTACACGTGTGTGTGTACAGGCTGATGTGGTCTTTCTGTCCCCGCCTTGGGGAGGGCCCGCGTACAAGGCGAGCGCGTTTGATATCCGCACGATGATTCAGCCAGTGGATGGGTGGGTATGGCATGTGGCTTTGTTGTATTGTTGTTGATGTATCCGTCTTGTGTCGCACAACACTCATGCATGTGTGCGTGTGCCAGGTTTGAGTTGCTGATGAGGAGTCTCAACGTGGCGCCGAATGTTGCTTATTACCTCCCAGGGACGGTTGACCAGCAGCAGCTTGATGAGATGGCGGCGAGCGTGTGTCCAGACAAGCCTTGGGAGGTGGGTTGTTCACTGTACTGGCGTTGTTGTTTTCCTGTGTGTGTATGTGCGCACGCGAGCGCGCGTGGGTGTTAGCGCGTGCGCGCATGTGCATGTTGCGCGTGTGTGGCTAACATGATGTAACAGGTGGAGCAGAACTTTATTCTGGCGTCCTTTGGCAAGCACGCTGGCGAACACCTGCTCAAAGCGATAACGGCGTATTTCGGGGATATCGCTGGCCGAATGTGATGCAAGCAGTGACTGCCAGCCTGCTGCCACTTGCATCGCAGTAGGCTAGCATGTGTTGCAGCAAAGTCTAAACAGTTATTGTTGTACATAGTGAGGGTTGATGACTGAGACCGACTTTAGAGGCTAAGCCCAGATCAAGGCCGAAAGCTAGCCGTATACCTTAAACGTATTCGTTCCAGTACTGCAGGGTGTCCAATAGTACAGTATTCAGGACCTCTCTTCGCAAACACTTTCTCTCTATGGAGGCAATCTTGAGCGTAATTGTATGCATGAGGCCACACTGCACATGCAGCACAACTCTCTACTACCATTGATAAGTGTTGGCTGTCAGTGCCTAACCGCACACATCACAACCCTAGACACACACCTTACCATACCCCTTATATACACCCTGTTAGCCATGCAGTGCAGTGCCAAAAGCAACAGCAATTGCAAAGTACATGGGGAGCAGTGAAGTATGCCCATGTTGTCCGCATGGAGCCGCGCTGCATAGGGAGTGGCCGTGCTTACCGTACATGCATGCATGCGTGCGTGTACTGACACAAACCCTAAGAACGGCAGTATGCGGGCGGAGGTGGCAGCGAGGATGTGGGCGAAGAAGGAGGGGGAGTCCGTGGAGTCTGCTGCTGTGGACTTTGGTGCGAGGATGGGCCGCTAACCAACAGGCGTGCTACAGGTGATTCAGTCGACAATTGCATGCATGCATGTCTAACAGAGTGGGGTAGTTGGTTAGTTAGTTAGGCCGTAAAGTAGAGTTGCCCGGTGGTTGCTGTGGTCGGCTTGAGGTATGTAGTGAACTGCCATGCATGCTATTTTTAGACATGATCAATGTGTGCAAGGCGTTTCATTGCATGTCTAGAATTGTTTTGAAGATTTATGTACACATACATGTAACTATGCTGCACAAGCGCCGCGTCCGCCTCAGTTGTCGGAGGGCCTTGAGCCATAGGACCCCCATGCAGTGTCCATACCTACAGACACAGATGCGACTGCACCGACATGGACACCAAGAAGTTCTGGAACACATACCGCGCACTCAATGCTATCGCCCATAACGAACCACCTGGTCACTGTGCAACCTGGTGAGCACAGCCAGAGTCCATCTACTGGTACCAAATGTACAAACTAACACGCATGCAAATTCGACAACCTATGCCTACTCTACCCTATCCTTAACAGCAATGCCTATCATGACTTAATTACAGCCGGTAATGCGCAATCTGGACCTCCTCACCGAGATCAGCGTAATCCCCCTCAAACCGCCTTCTCCTGAACCCGCCCCAGTTGACGGGTCGGTAGCGGCGCGGGTGCTGTGCATCGATGAGGGTGGGTAACGGTTCACAGTCGCTAGCGTACGACGGGTTGTAGAAGAACGGGGCTGAATAGCGCTCCTTTGCAGTGTTGGCTAGCACCCGGTGCAGCGGGGCTGGGTACCGACCGTTGGACCAGACCTGATGTGGCACTGAGATGTCAGCTTGAGTCCGTGCTTACGGGGGAAAAAGTGACACAAAAGCTAATCAGTAACCACGTCATCCCAACCTGCATCATGTCGCCGATGTTGATGACGAATGCGCCCTTTAAGGGCTGCACACCAACCCAGTCAGGGTCGTCATATCGGAGGCCCGACCCGTCACCCTTGCCAATATACACCTGATGGGCGGTGTCAGTCATGCAAGTATGCAAATTCGAGGAGCAACCACAAGTATGTGTGTGCCTGCGCCCATGCACGCATACACGCGAACGTGCATGTGCACACACGCACGTGCGCTAAAAGGAGCTGATGCTTCACTACGACGACCCGCCCTGTACTACTCCCCTACCTGTAGCCCAGGCTGGTCTTGCACCAAGATCGTCAGCATGCCCGCATCCGAGTGTCGGCTTATGCCAAGATTAGCTTCAGGGCTAGGGCAGGGGGCTGAAAGAACGCAACGCGGATCGTCAGGCCATACCACCATCATACCACTCCTAACAGCATGCACTCCTCATAACATACGGTAGTAGTTGAGTCGCAGGAAGCTCGTATGCGCGCCATCGTCAAAGTGCCTCGCCAGCGTGTCCGCAGGCACACCAAGGCTCTGGCAGATGAGCCGCAGCAGCCGTTGTGCCAAACCCTCCATAGCCTGTCCATGCATGTGTACACGTCAGCGCTACACTGTAAGCCACCAAACTTGAGATGAAACACATTAGGTGAGGGGATGCACCACAACCTACCACAATTCATGCGTATGCTGGGTAACAATAATTGAACAAATGTTGTTTGCAGTCAGAGACAACTAACTGGACCTTAAAGTATGTCTTCATTGTGGCCTCAAAGACAGGCAGCTCCTGTGGCCACTGGTTGGTTCCATCAATCTGCGAGCAGCCACACCGTATCAGTGGCAGACTGATAAGAAGTGACACCAGCAATTGCTTTGATACCTCACTTGTGCCCTCTTGACCAAAGTCCAAACCCTCTTTCCAATCCAGCTTGTTCTTGGTGAACTCTGCATGCAACGACGGTAGTGTGGCGGTGAACACGCATCGACTCGATCATTGCTCAGAGACATGCTAGCTTGCATCCAACCACACACAATCACACACCAACCATCGTTGAAAAAACCCCTGCTGTTGTTTGCTGTCCGCTTGACTTTCAGCCTCTCCTCCAGCGGCAGGGCAAAGAAGGCCCGCTGCTGTGCCTCAAAGTCATGGAGGAGAGCCTCCGGCAAGCCATGGTTGACAATCTACACGACACAATTGTACGTCAGCATGCAACTTCTCACCCTCATGCATAAGCTTCACACAGCATCTTTGCTGTCAAGGCATGCTGACTGACCTGAAAGAAGCCCCACTTGCTGCAAGCATGGCCAATCTCGCCAACCACCTCTGGCGTGTCGCCGCGTTGGAGGTCAATCACAGGCACGCCTTCGAGATAGCTCTTAGCAGCTGCCTCTGCAGCACCACCATCCCTACTCTCCACCGCCACCGCCGCTGCCGCCACCATGCTGCCAAACACTGCCACGTGTGTAACATAACAAACATGATAGTGGCTGACTGGATATCTTTGCAACCAGCTGATCAAGACCTCAAGTCGATATCGTTGTATTTCTGATATCTAGTAGCCTGAAGCGTTCTGTTTCGCAAGTTTGATATCAGCGTTTCTGGCCACCTGGCATTAGGGTTTCGAACCCATCTTTAGGACTGTTGCCGGGAGGAAGTGCCGGCGGCGGTGGTGGCGGTGGACGTGGCGCGATGGGTAACACCGTTGCACGCATGGAGGAGGCGCCCCAAGAGGACGCCTCATCCATCCTTGACAAGCCAAAGGCTGTGGTGAGCGATTAAGCTGGGTTTATTTTACTTTCTTTACGTTGATGCTTTGTGCATTTGTGCATTGCGTTGGTGTGATGATGGCTGAAGCTTGTGCTTGCTTCCCGCTCAGCTTGATAAGGCTCTTCAGAACATTAACCTGACGGAGGCTAAGGAAGAGGCTCCTGCCGCCCCTGCCGACGCTCCAGCGGCGGAAGAGGCGGAGGCCCCCGCAGCCGCCCCTGCTGCAGAGGAGGAGGCGCCCGCAGCTGAAGAAGCGCCTGCTGCTGAGGAGGCGCCCGCCGCCGAGGTGGAGGAGGAGGCTCCTGCGGAAGAGGAGCAGGAGGAGGAGGAAAAGTCTGCTCTCACGGTACGTGATTGCACAGATCTAGCCCATGCACGTTTTAAAAGCAAAAATGACGTATCAATCATTAGACCTTGCATGGCATAGGCAACGGCTCTTCAGTGTAACTCACTTTGTAGCTCTTGGTATCTAACGAAGCTTACTATGCCTAGTAAGCTGGTGGGTACCTCCAGTGATTAAATGAATGATATGAAGTGAGCATACCACAGGAGCTCAACTTGATTATACTAGCATCACTTTTGAGTGACAATCGCATGCACTAGGAGGTCTTGATGCACAACTACCGATCGCACTATCACAGTAATTACCTTAGCACTGATTGTTTTCTTGCTTTTGCAGGTTGAGGACATCAAAACAGCACCCCTGGATTACCGCTTCCCAACCACCAACCAGGCCAAGCATTGCTACACACGCTACAACGAGTACTACAAGTACGCATGCAGATTGCATGGCATGAGCTTGTATCGTGGTGTTCAGGTCACGGGTATCTCGTGCCTATTGCAATACAACACTGTCGCATCTGGTTGCTGCTCATCTTTCTCTGCTCGGCATGTGGCTTCATGTGTGGTGTTGTTTTGCATGCTTTATTTATTTTTCCATGGCCGACGCTCAACGTTGTGCAGGTGCGTCAAGGACAAGGGTGAGGACAGCGCTGACTGTGCTAAGTACCAGAGGTGGTACCGATCACTCTGCCCGAATGAATGGGTAAGTCCTACAGCAGGACCTCTGTTCAGGACTAGTGTTTTGTTGGTTGGTGCTTGACGTGTTTGTTGCTGCTTGATTACAGGTGGAAAGATGGGAGGAGTTGCGCGCGGAGGGAGCGTTCCCTGGACGATACTAGTTTGCGGGTGGTTGTAAGTTTGATTGTGTAGAGCAGCACTACCAACATGCGGCTTGTACATTAGCGGGCCGCATATGGAGGTCACACGGTTGTCTCATGGTTTGGTGAATTTGATTGGACGAAATGTTGGTTGTAGGAGTGCTCCAATGGGAGTTGTCTCTGCTGTGCCTAAGCCATGGCAATGCTGTCCAAATTGTTTAGTTCGTTAGATCCGTGACAATTGCGGCGCATACAATTAGCCTTGATGGTTCCACACTGGGTTTGCCAGGCTGTAGGTATTGCGGTTGCCGCAAGGAGTGTACACACGTGGGCATTGACGAGCAACTTGCAGACTTCCACGCGCTTGCACATTTATATGGGCAAGTGGTCACAGCAACAAACTGCTCCAGCGACATCCACGATCATCTATGTGAGATGGGAAGGCTTTGGGCCTTTCATGTACATTATGCACATGTGCGGCGCAAGCAAATATTTCGACTAGGGACCCAAAGTGCAACAACCAAACCGTATGCGTATGGGGTGCTCCATCATACTGCTTACTGCATTGCTACTACTGCACCGCTACATCTACTGACTACCGTTGTTAACGCTGCCCTGGTCGTGTTGTACAGGTAGTTGCACGTGCATGCATGTGTGTTGCACGGGGTAGTGAAGGTAGATAAGTAGTGAACATGGACATCCCGGTGGTGAATATAACAATGCGATGGTGTAGTGTGCGGACTGCATGCATGTTTGCTACATTCATGCATGGCACAATCCTTGCATACTACACTATATACATGCTGGCGCAAGCGATGTTGACATGCGCAATCTGTTGCTGCGTTGCTTCTCATGCATGCACACCATCATCACAAACACCAACACCATTTACATCTACTACTGCCAGGCTATGTGTCTACTCTCCGTAAGCCAGGCTACGCATGCACAGCCCCCAACAATGAGCAGTAGCTGCAATACTTGTTTTACGGTGCCGATTGTGTGCAAGTTTTCATGTACATGTCGCCGATTGAGCAATGAGCACTCCACCACCACCACCACCACCACCATCTACCGCTGTGAACGAATAGCAACACGACTGCCAGTCTCATCCCCATCACATAAACCCGATCACGCAACTCCTAAAACCACGACTCCCAACATCACCCACACGCTCAGTCCCGCCACCCACACCACCCCCGGAGCCCCTCCATTCAGCCACAGCCGCGGCGCGCACGTGACCGAGTTCAGCACGCTCGGCACCGGCGCCTTCTGCACCTGGAAGTCCGCAAACTCTATCACGGGCGCATCTGCTGGAGCTTCTGTCGGCGTCATGGTCGTGACAAATAGCAAGCCTTCAAGCTGCAAAGACGAGAGACATGCAGTTGGTGATATGGATTGTTCCAGTGAGGGGTTTTGGGGACAGGTGGTATGTGTGCTTGCCTTGAGCGTGTCGACTGTGTGGAAGATGAGCTTGGAAGCGTTGTAGACGTTGCAGCCGTCGAAGCCAAGAGTGATGTTGCCATCGGGCCTCGCATTCCCATCTGTAGAATGAGAAGTAATGCACCCCAAAGCATCCACATGTGGATTCAGCGAAGCACAAGCGCAAGTCCACATGTGTGTACCTAGCAGCGAGTTGAGCCCGATGGTCACGTCAACATTGTGCCATCTTCCTGGCACGAACTGGAACGACCCGTACCCCAGCGTGATCGGTGCTGGTGCGCACGAATCCAGTGGTGGCGCATTGGCACTCACTCCCTCCTGCATGAAGAATGCAATAGTGAGAAAGAGTGAGTTGGTGATGGGTGTGATCACACCCACGCACCTGCTGGCGTGTGCCGCAGTTGCAGCTCACAGCCCCCTCCTGCCCCTTCACCGCATTACAAGGGTTCTGGCCCCCCAAAGGCACCCTTGCAATAACCTGCACGACATTCACACATCATGCACACACAGTCACACACACTAACACACACTTCCCTCCCCTCCCACTCACCATCCCCTTGCACTCGCTCCCCCACCCCACCGTGACGCTCATGCCGTTCCCCCCATCCGGCACCGCGCTCCCATCCCCTCCGTAATCAACAACCGTCCTCCCCCCGAACGCGCCCGGCAACTCCCCGAGTAAAGAAGACGAGGAGGGGCAGGGGAAGGAAGGGGAGAGACGGAGGGAGTAGGAGACTCGGAGAGCTGAGGGGGGGAGAGGGGGTGGGT
>RHPI01002402.1:38226-108683 GCA_009103225.1 Chlorokybus atmophyticus
GGAGAGCTGAGGGGGGGAGAGGGGGTGGGTGGGTGGGGGTGGGGTGGGGAACTCACTGTGTGCTGCTTACTGTCTTGGCCTGTTGTGGAGAGGAGTTGTGTTGATAGGTTTGCGCGGAAGCCTGCGCCGCCGAAGGTGCCGGCGGGGAGGGCGGGGGTGAGGGGGCCGTTGTCCGGGAGCAGAGGCACCTATAGCCCCACAGAACGTGATGATCATTTCTGTGTGTGTATGTGGCGATCATTGCTCATATCTCTGCTTACCTGTAGCACAGACACATACTGCGGATCGTTTGTCACCATAACCGTTGAATTCACTCCCCAGATGTTGGTGACCTGTACACGCGTTCACAACACAAGAGCATCTGCTTCCAGCACTCAACTCTCTCTTTTCAATGCACGTACAACAACCCAACATACACACACTCACCTGGTTTCCAAACTGTTGCAGCCATGGCGCCTGAGGGTACCTTGTCAACGGCGCGCACGCCGAGGTATTGTACTCCACCTCCACGGCGCTCGAGTACTTCCCGTCTACCGCATACGCCTGACATATGGTACACACACATGCATAAAGCAAACGTCGCACACTTCAACAACGTAACAGCTCAGCCTGCCTGAGCGTCTTTGAAGTATGTGTATTGCGTGCTCGGAGTCGCTGAGAGCGGGTCGCTCGTGCCGAAGTAGGTTTGAAAGAGGAGGTTGGTGAGCTGGACGGAGTCGACCGTGCGGTAGAGGATTTGAGAGGAATTGTAAACCGCACACTTGTCGAACCTGAGGATAAGGAAGATATGGTTGGTCATGTTGTGCGCTAACAGTGACCGTTACGGCGGCAGGCTGTGCACGTGCATGCGCGTGTGTGTGTGCGTGGGTGTGCATGTGTACCACATCGTCAGCACGCCGTCATTAGTGTACGTGCTGCCGTCGGTGCCCGCGCTGTTGAGTGTTATCTGCAATCAGCACGGCATCAACAACAGTCCAGTCGAAAATGGAAGCATGGACAGTCGTAACATCGACTTGAAGTGCTCTTTTCAATGACCTCCATCTCAAGGAGGTGCCAGTTGTCGGGTTCGATGGCAAAGGTCCCCGAGGCCACTGGCACAGGAGCCTTGGAACAGTAGGCAAGCGACCCCTGGCCAAGGGAATGGTGAAGAGAGTTTAGTACAATACAGAGTTTTTTCTGGTCGCATCACCGAAAAACAACAGGTGAACGCACAGTCACACGCACGCACACGCGCACATTCACACGCACACGCACCGTTGGTGCGCACTCGCAGCCATCAATGAGGCTCCCATAAGCGTCCGTCCCATCCGAGTTGCACGGATTGCCATTACCCTATAACATAGCGAATGTAAGCATGCACATAGCAAGACACAACGGTTTGTTGCTCTTTACTCACGGATGGTATGTACGCGGTGGCCAAGCCCTGGCACAGAGAGTCCCATCCGAACTGCACCGAGAAGCCGTCCGTGCCGGAAGGAGAGGGAGATAGAGAGGAAGGTTGGTAGGCGCCGCCGTACAGGCCAGGCAACACACCGCCCTGAGTGGACACGTTGTGTCACATGTCTGCATGTCTCAACCCAAGCTCACACAACTTCCCTGACATTCCACGTACCTGGGCGCAGTCAAAGTCGGCAGGCACCCTGAAGTAGTAGCTGAGGCGCATTGAGTCCGCCGACTCGCGATTCACGCCGGAGGTGGCGTAGAAGCTCACGCCGCCAACAGGCGCCCCGGTCGCAACCTGTCACACACAGGGGGAGTGTTGACACCAACATGAATGACATGAACATGACAACGTGAACAACACCAACAATGACGAGTCCTCAACGACGTCAAAGACAACAACAACAACAACAACAACCAAGTATGTGCACACACTCTCACCCACACAGGCATGTTCTTCTCACCTGCGTTGCAGTAATGGCAAAGCTGCCCCGCGGATACCTCACTTGCAGCACCTGTCTCAAACAACACACACACGAAGACAACGGGGCTGAGCGAGAGATTGCAACTGGCGGTGAGAGAGAGTGCAATTGCAAAGCACTGTGTCAAGGTTGGACTCTGCCCTGAGCAGTGTTTATCTGCATGTGCACCTGTGTGCCCAGGGTTGTGTCCTGCGTGAGGTTGAGGTTAGACACGCCCAGTGCGGAGGTGGAGTAGGACGGGTCCAGGTACTGCCCCAGCCAGTCGCTGACGGTGGCATACTGGACGCCCTGGACGCCACCGCCGGCCACAAGCAGGAGCACCTGAACAAGGACCAGTTTGCTGCCGAGGCGGAGAGCCATGCCACCGCCGCCGCCGCCTTCGCCGGGGGAGCAGCGCAGAGCGGAGTACAGCAACAACAACCTGCATGCCCTCGGGCCCAAAGAGAAGCTAATCTTTACTCCCTCGGAAAGTGCAGCTGCGGAGGTGCGTCGACAAAGGATGGTCGACCAGATGAATGTAATGTGTCGACGTATAGGAGCTGATGGATGGACGGACGGATGGCAAGGCTCCGTCCGGTGCAGCAAGAAACTTCGTGCTCACAAGAAGCCGCTGGTGACGCAGGGCGCGACACCTTGGCATCACGCGCGGCTAGGCAGCCAAGCAGCGTGTGTCAAGCTACCGACTGATTGGCTGAGCGCAGGGCACAGATGGCAGTAAACTCCCGACGTCACCAACGGGTTTCGGTGGTGGTTTAGAGGGGGTGGAGGGGGCTGCTGTTGTCTGAACTCAGAGTCGGGACAGCAGCAGACACCTCTTCACATTAACTTTCAGGCCTTGCCTACTAGTATGCAAGGACTACGTTGTAGGATGATGATCAGCCTACAGTGCGGCACGGACGTTGGACATGCATCACAGAACCAAGGCGTATTGGCACCATGCAAACAGTGGAGGCGGGAGTAGGAGAAAATCGCAAATGTCCCTTAAATCATTGATCAATCATTGCAACACATCGGTGTGTCGTGCATGAGGATGGGCTCCGCCATAATCGAAGTTGCTTCGCACTACTCCAACCACAATTGTGGGGTGTGTGTATGTTAAGTGTAACGGCCGATTTTCTTGATGTACTAAGTTCTTCACTCGGTGAATCCAACTTTGATTATCTATACACGGACTTAGAGCAATTGAATTCAAGCCAGGTGTTTACACTTGGCGATTCTTGGAAACGGATTCGCGACTTCGCAAATTCGGCCAATGCTTCAGTGATCGTTTCAACTTGTTAACTCACTCAATAAGTGAACTATCACTCAAATTTTGTAGAAGGGCTTACACCCTCTACATTTTTAAGTGCGGGGGGGGGGGGGAAGGCGCTTCGCCACCTGAGAGTGCCGGCGGCAAGGGGATTAAAGAACCCTACTCAAGTTCCCATTACCTCTCCCCAACCTTGATTGGGTTGAATCCGACTTTTTAGGGCGTGTATTCGCGTCTCCACGAATCCGCATCTCTATTCTCTATTAAATGGCTAGTTCTTACTACGGGCATGGGAAGCGAGCTAGACCAATGCTAGCGTGCGCCGCTAAAAAGCTAGCCAATGCCTTCAAGATTTTCGCGACAGTTCGCTTAACAGGGAAACTTAAGATAGTATAGTATAGTAGCGACTTCGTTGATTCCTCCTCGCCTACAGTCTTAAGGGTATCCTCCTCCGAATAGATTAGGTGCTAGGGTCAATTTGGTTCTGACCTAATTGATGTGTTGTACGCTAACCTTACCGCGGCTTCTTATTACCGCAAGAGGATTCGGATCCCCTAAAACATCGGAACCTAAGTAGTGATTTCAATTAATCTTATCACTACCATTCGGGTCTTAACTTAGGCCTTAGCCTAATTCGCCATATCTTTGCGAACGGAGCACCTACCTCACCGCATCGACTTTCCAAGGAGCAGTTTGGCACGCACAAGGTTGCAAGAGCAGATGCTACAGCACCCACACACGCCGAGAGCCATCTACTCATGCCAAGTGTAAGGATTAGCTGCGTCCATAGAAGGTCTCCACTTCTAAACTCTGTCCGTTTACAAGCCTGTCCTTGTTCACCCTAATCTCTAGTACCTTCTCACGCGGCAGTTGTCACATCCATGCGACTTCACGAGCCGGTCAAAGCCTAGTGATAATTCAACCAAGGAGTTGATTTTCTGGTCGTGGGTTTGCAAATGCAAGCTGTTGCTTTTCGCGACATCCCTGGCAACTAACTGCCCACTGCAACGCTCCACACATATTCAACGTCGCGGTAGTACTATCTTTGATTGATATTATTGGCGGTACACAAACCTTCGAAATTTTCATAGCGATACACGTCCGAGTAGAGCCCCACTCTTAATCCCAGCATCAGTACCCGCTACGAGTAATTACCAAGTGTCATCCATCCAAGTGCTTTTCCCATATTCAGTACTTAGATCTAACCGTCTTCTCCTTTTTACTAATTGGTTGAACTCAATTTCTTGGCCATTTACGACAATGTTTGCCTGGACATTTATGCCGCATCATGGGGTAGTGGTAGCAGGGCTGTCCCCGCCGTATCAGTTATTGATGCTGTATACGGCTTCCGCTGTCATATGTGAGTTTGCTCGCATGTGACGTTTCGAAAGCCACTCGCGTGTGCCTTTCTAAGTTAACATTTAGCTGTTTCACGTGCATATAACTCTTCACATCTATAAACTTGATAATTACCACCGTTAATCAACTTATTAATTCATTAATCTAAATTGCATAACCACATAAAATTAGCGTCATTACATTAAATGCGTGGTGATCGTCGAGTGCATGGTGATATATGCTTGCAATGCATGTGTTGTATCTTATGCTTTCAAAGTGCAGAGCCACAGCGCATAGAGGGCTTTTACTAATGATATTACGGACTCGAATGCCATGCACGAAGTCGGCAGACATGCGCATTTTTTGAAGCTCGGTTTTGCAATACACACTTAGTATGTTGTTGGCAATAACAAATAATTTGTATGCGTGTGCATATGTTATACATCTTACATGACATGTATTATAAGCATGACACAACCTCTGTTATTGGGATGGAAATATCAGCTGCCAGTGCTGTACCGTATCCAACCACATAGGCAGCCTCTATTATCATGGACATGCACGTGTCAGATGTTGCATCATGCCTAACCGCACACATCACCGCACATCACACGCAACCACACTCACTACGCTACCAAGCTACGGAAGCGCCGCGTTTGCATAGATTGTTGGAGGGCCTTGGCCCAGTACCCAACCACATACACAATTCAACACACAGTCACGTGCTAGGCCAGTGCTGCATCCGCCTCCATTGTCGGAGGGCCTTGGGCTACAGGACCCCCTCAACACGGAACCGCAACCATGATCGCCGCTCTCTCCTCTAGGAATGCCATTGCATGTGCTCGCTGAAAGGTGCAGGTGACGCGCTGACGGCAGAGGAGGACAGGTGCTGGGGATGAGGTGCTGCAGGCGGTGAAGGTGCAGATCAAGGTGGAGGGCATGAAGGGAGGGGCGGAAAGGGGCAAAGCTGTAATCAAGGGCCTGGGAGAGGTGAATATGAGGCATGAGCATGCACGCGCATGCTCAAATGCACAGACACGCGCAGGCACGCATTTGCACATATAGACTTTATTGAAGCAACAATGTAACGCACACACAAGGCATGAGGGTTACGGCTCGCAATTGACACAACAAATCTATGTTCATGGTCATCATGAACTGTCACTTGGTAGCTTCTTCAACCCCGCTCTGCACCTTGGACAGGGGTGACAGGGGTTGAAGAATCAAAGCAGTGCACTGCTATGCTGTGAGATGAAGTAACAAAGTGAGGAAGCTTCCTATACCACAGCACTACATCGCCACATTCATGCTCGTCATCTGCAACCTGCTTAGCTACGGTGATGCCGGTCAGTAGATTACTTGCCGACCAACTCCTAATGCCTGCCGCTTACACTTCCACGAATGGTAGATTGCAGGGGTTGTGTTGTGGTAGGCAATGCAAACACGTGACTTACAAACATGGATTTTTCCACCACAAACCACCATATCTCATGGAGGTGAAGAGCAGGAGGGGGAACATTCACGCACTCTTCACCAGTAACTATATACTACAACAACGCAGTGCGTCCGCTATCAGTGATGATATACAGAAGTCTGAGGACAATCACACATGTCTGCTAACCCTACACTAAACTGTCCTAAACTTCACCATCAAAAATCTCCGCTGCATCCTTAAACGGTGCACCGTCCACCTTGTAGAACCAGTTACCATCCAGCAACCGCTTCTGCAATGCCAACCACCAGCATCAGCAAGCTGCTTAACTCCCACACTGCCACTGCTGTCCAACACACCAAAAAGTCATTACCTGCTCCGGAATGGATGACAGCTTTTGGAAGTCTTCCTGAGGAATATCAAAGCTGAAGATGTCGAGGTTGGACTTGAGATGCTCCTCATTGGTGCTCTTGGCCAGGGCAGATGTGCCCCGCTGAACAGCCCAGCGCAGAAGCAACTGTGGAACTGTCTTGCCAAGCTTGTCCGCAGTCTGCCATGGATGGTGTGTGTCACCACAATGCTTGGTTAACACAAGCAAACATGCATATGCACACACGCCCACCATTGCACGCATGCACACATGGTCGCGCGCATGCATGCACACAGTTGCAATGTTCTGACCTCCTGAATCAATTGGTTGTGCATGACGCTCACGATGTCACCACTGTCAGGGTTGTGCATGCCAGCAGCGCCAGAGTCAGGGGAGCCGAGAGCGGAGTACGCGGTCACATGGACATTCTCCGAACGGCAGTACTGAAGCAGAGGATCATTGCGCCACAGCGGATGCATTTCAACCTGTATTGCAGCAACTTAGCATCACCACATCATGCCTAGTTATGAGACCACCACATGAAGACAGTAAGCAACAGCTGTACCTGGTTCACTGCGGGACGGATCTTGCAGATCTGCAAGAGGTTGTAAAGCTTCTTTTGGCTGAAGTTTGCAACACCAATGTGCTTGGTCAAACCCTTGTCCACGCATGCCTCGAGCTCCTTCCAAACAGCCGGCAGGTCGAACTTCTCCCAATGTTCAGCCTGCACAATGACTGCGTCAGACACCCCAGCTGAATTACTAACCCGTAATCATGCAACCCAGGGAGCAAAGGCTTAAGGAAACCTGGTAAACACATACCTTCTCCGGCATGAAGGCATTGGTCGCCAGAGGCCAATGGATCTGCATGCATTGTTCTCTGTGTTAAACGTGTCTAACTGTCACAAGCAGCGGAGTCAGGCTCAACTGATGCACTGCTACCATTATTTGTCAACTGCATACTTACCAGGAAGAGGTCAAGATAGTCAATCTTTAGGTCTTTCAGCGTCTGCTTCAGGCCGGCTTCAACACGGCCCGGGAGGCAGTGGTCCGTCCTGCAGTGACGGCATGCCGTCAGTCAGTGTGCCGTACAAGCGAAAGAGCAAGCTTCCCAGCATCATGCTATGGGCAGTGCACAGAGTAATGCGTACACAAGCTGAACTGTTGCAGCTGTCTGTGTGACTTACCAGAGCTTGGAAGTAATCCACAGGGACTCGCGGGGCGTCCCCTCGTCAAAGATCTCCTTGAAGGCGTCGCCCACCTCCGCCTCATTTGCATAGTTGGCAGCGCAGTCAATATGCTTGTAGCCAGCCTGATCAAGCACCCAGGTATAAGTTCAGCCCAGTAATGTTGCAAGTGAAGCAACGCACAGCTTGTTTGCATGCGTGTGTTGCAAGCATACCTTCACGGCAGCCTTGACAGCCTTCGCCACCTCCCCAGGCTCGGCCTTCCAGGTGCCCAGGCCAATGGCAGGGATCTTGGCGCCCGTGTACAGCGGCCATGAGGACTTGTCCGCAGGCGCCGAGGCAGCCGCAGCAACTGACTCGCCTGGCATGACGACAATCCACTTGCTCAAATACAAGCACAACCGAAGTACAGTTCTTCCTGCACAATCACGGCTTGCTACAGAGCACTGCACAGCAACGCAATCACTGCACCAGTGTTGCCAACTACCTTATGCATGTCGGTGGTGGTGGCACACTCTTGCTTCCAGAGCAATGCCGACGGCAGGCAGACGGATCTCACTACGCACTGGATCCACCTGTGCCAGCTGGCACTCCAGCCCCGCAGAACTAATGACCATAATCATTACGGCCTAGGCCGCCGGCCAGCCGCCTCCGCATGCTTACACACATGGCACGTACTTGTACAGTGACTTGCTTTACACATGGCAGAGCGGATCTTGGCGCCAAATGTGTGTTGCCCAAACCGGTTCATGACTGACCCAGATCAAACTCGAAGTGGTTCATTCCGATCTGGGTCGGTTCATCCTCATGGTCCACTGTGTGCTTGGCAGTGGTGGCAGCGGTGGCTGCGGCGGCGGTATTGTCGAGGTGGCGCTGCAGGCGGTCGGCATGGCGTCCGCTGTGGTTGTTGGGACAATGGCGGCAACTGCTGTTTCAGTGCCGGTTGGGTCGCGCTACCAGCACCAGGGGTTGCGCGGGAGGCAGGCGACGGCAGCAGCCACAGCTGCAGGCCGGCCGCAATGGAGCAGCCGGCAGAGGCGGAGCGGCGACGGTGTTGGGCTGAAGGCGGCGACGATTGCTGCGCCTGCGGCTGGAAGCAGGATTATCAGGAGAAGGGCTAAGGTCAGGAAGGACAATAAGACAGTGACTCATAGGCTGATGGAGTGGCCGGATGAATGCAATGCACCCATGCTGTCAATTCGTGCTGGCTTTGCTGCTACTTGGAGGCTACTCTTACTTGGCATGTGTTGCACAGCTGGCAGTCTTCGCTGCCGCCAACCAGGCAGCCCAAGCCCCTCTCAGAATCGCCATTGCTGGGGCTCCAGCCTCAGGCAAAGGCACACAATGCGAAGACATTGTGCGCAAGGTAGCACGCAGAATGAGTTACGATGTTGCACTGTTGCTGTCAGCCAGTTGGGTTGTGAGCGTAGTGCTTATTCTTGGCTTTAACTCGTTCGCAGTATGGGTTGGTGCATGTCTCCGTTGGAGACTTGCTCAGGGCTGAGGTGGAGAAGGGGACTGATGGAGGGGTGCGCGCCAAGGGTTTCATGGATGCCGGCAAGCTCGTGCCCGATGATGTGGTTGTGACGGTGAGTCTTGTCGTAACAAGCGCAATTCCAATTGTGATGGTCTCCACCTGGACTGGCGTACTCAACTTTATCACTTGCTTTCTTGCTGTGCATTGAGCGTCACGTCCGTTGTCAGCAACAACAGTAATATTGCTTTGCAGATGGTGAAGTCTAGGCTAGCACAGCCGGATTGCGTGGAGCATGGCTGGCTCCTGGATGGCTACCCTCGTAGTCGAAGTCAGGCTGAAGCGCTTGAGCAGGCTGGCATCCGACCACAGGTCTTCATTCTGTTGAAGGTACATATGTGTGCGGTACTGGTTTCAAAACACTGTTGTTTACGAAAATGAACGGGAACATGCAACATTCATGTCACCTTAACAGGTACCTGATGAAAGGATACTGGAGCGTGTGACGGGGCGAAGGTCAGACCCGGAGACAGGGCGTGTGTACCACCTCACATTTGCTCCACCTGAAAACGAAGAAGTTGCTGCTCGCTTGGTTCAGCGCAGCGATGACACAGAAGACACGGTACTGCTAATGAATGCAACGAGTTTCCTTCTTGTAGGTGCTCTTTCTACTGCACAGTGTAATGCCACATGTCTTACCACAGTGTCGGCAAAGGCTCAAAACTTACCACAAGCACACAGAGGCAGTAATTGAGATGTATGAAGATGTTCTTGTTGCGGTAAGCTCAGCACAGTTACTTAAACTTGGCTTTCGTATGTGTATTGTTTGGTACATGCAGCACTAACACGTACCGCATGTAGGTGGATGGAGATAGGCCGATCAGCGATGTGTCGCAAGATATGGAGGCGATTATTTCAGACTTGCAACGTGCAGAGGTTGGTGCTGTTGCTGTTTAGCTACGCTATATGAGGTTAGGCAACTTAATGCCGTTCAACCAGGACAGGTGTCCTTGGTCACGGTAGTGATATACTACAGCTGCTTCTTCTCCTTGGTGTGCATCCCTTACTGACGCATGCTGATCTTGCTGCCAAACTCCAAACTCGACATCAAGTGCCGAATAGTATAGTGTCTCTATCTTGGTTCTTTAGTGGAGATGCACAGCAAACCTTCATCATAACACGCTTGTTGTGCATAAGCTATGGCCTTGGCAAGCGTAGTTGTGTGGCCTGGCTGTCACTGTCACCGATTACTCCATGTCTCTGATATGTTAGTGCGCGCGGCAAGCATGTTGACATAAGCAATGGCCCTACTGTGCTATGTTTGTGTGTGTAGGCTCGAGCAACAGCGTCAGTCGGTGCGGCTGCCAACCCGCGGACGCTAGCTGGCCCTGTAAAGCTGCCGACAAAGCTCATGAACACCCCGATGCCCCGATACATCAGGCAGTTCTTCTACAAGGATGTTGCTTCAGCTGCAAGAGCTGCCATTGACGATGGGCTGAAGCGCATGCAGGTTTCGTCTTGCATCTTGCAGGGGTTTCACTGCACTTGGGGCTTCTTGAATGGGGCTCGGGACCATGTGTTTTTGTTGAAATCGATGTACTGCTGTTGCGTGATCAGCTGCACTTGTCAGTAAGCTCATTATGCTGCTGTACCAATATGCTAACGTACTGTGAAACACTGCAACAGATGAAGTGCACTATCCCTGAAACCAACACTGAGATGGTACGCCATATGTCTTCACCTGATGCGCTCTGTTGTTCAGACACATACTGTTTTCGGCCGTCAGTGCCCAGTCTTGATAGGGCAACCGCATGCACCGCTGCCTGCACATCCTTGTGCGATAGGAAACACTGCCTAACAGCATAAAGCTCTTCTTGTCACACACAGGATGTCTACCGCATTGGGACGTTGCTAGAGATGGTGAGAGAAATAGCAACTGAGCTTGCACAAGATGGCAAGCGTGTGAAGGTGAGTGCGATTTGGTTGCTTTTAGGTTGGATCTAGGACGCATATAATGTACTCACAGAGACTCACTATGAGCCATGCAGGTTTGCGTGCAAGGCTCCATGGGAAAAGGTGTGTTCCAGGGACTACCGCTCTCTCTCTCCGGGGTGCGCCGTATCATGGAAGTTATGGACTGGGGTGAAGACATGGCCGGCCGGTTCATATTCTTTGGTGCTATTGGTATGTGCACCTGCAGACACATCTGACTCAAGTTGCTGCCATTGCATACGCTGATGTTGAGGACGATGCAGGAGCCAAGGAGGTAGAAGAGGAGGATGACGTGTATTTACTTCTGGCGCCACAAAGCATCGTGGGGTCCTGCATTCTGCCTGACCTGCAAGCAATGTGCGACGCAGCTGGCGACCGCCCTATCATCCTACTCAATCCGAAACTGGGGGTAAACTGGTCTGACTTTTGTGTTGATGTTGTTCTCAACAGTTCAAGAAGCTAATTCGGTCTGATGGACCACTGCAGGACATTCCAAGCGCTGGTGACGTTATGCAGGTACGGTGCATCAGATGTGTTTTATCATGCATTCCTTACAGCAGCACTTGTGTTGCCTTCTTTTGCATATTTGTGGGGGCAAGCGTATTTACGTGTGTCGCATCGTATAGATCCGCGGCCGCGCTGAGCGCAGGGATTTTGCGCTGACCTTTAAGGACATCTACCACTTTAGGCTACTCTTCATATCAGGCACCGCCTTCTATCCTGTCATGGGCGCCCTGAGGTGGGTACCTAGTTTCCTGAGCCCTTGTTGTTACATTGTTCAAGAACCAAGTCAAAACTCTCTGTCCTTGGCAAAGCTGCATGTGTGCTTGCATGCATATATGCAGAGAGAGAGCATAGCTCATAGTGCAACGTACACACCATGCACACGCACAGCGCACACAAAGTCAATGAAAGTGCAACATTGAAATGAGTAGCTTTTGGCAACTTGTTTGGCGCACCTGTAGGTACTTCCATGGCGGCAACTGGGAGCTGTACAAGCGCGTCAACCTGGATGAAGGAGAAGAAGAGTATCAGCTGGCCAACACCTTTGAAAAGGAGCCTTCCCGGCAAGACATCACGGCGTGCTATCCACGCGGGTGAAGTCAGTGTGACGCGCCTGTCGCTGGTGTGCAACTTCTGTACAGCCTGACATATACCTATCATCTCGAGTGTTGTGTAGTATATTGGTGGTTGACTGATGGATATACAGTTGCCGCGTGTTGTTCACGCTGCCCTGTGGTAATCTTGATGAGTACCAGGTGTACAGCCATGCAGGTTCTGTGGGTTGAGTGTGAGTCTGTGTCCGCGCATGGTGAAAGGGAATTGCTGTTGACCTATTTCCAAGGTCCAGTCTCAGCACTCCAACTTGTGTCTGAGGTCATCCACTTGACTCTGGTCAAGTGCTCCCGAAGCAGTATCAAAAGATTCAATGAGTATCCCAGTTACAGTTCCTCCTTGATGTTTGAAGACTCCAGTCATCCAACCCTAATAAGAGTTACCACCAACACCTGATGACAGTACTGATTGTACCAGAATGACAGACGTCCAGTGATCCAGATTCTATGCCAAAGTGCGCATGCATGCACTGCTGCGTGCACAAAAGCACAGATCAGTTGCGTGCCCCATTTTATACATACATAGCAAGTGGCAACATTGCTGAATGGGCTACATAATATACGCATGCTTATAAGCGCAGTCTGCGTCGCCGAACCGGATCCTCAAAGAAACGCTTTCCTCGGCATATCGGGCACGTGCATACGCACTCCCCACGGCACTGCGGGCACATGTTGAATCCAGCACCTGTGAAGATCTGGCACAAAGCAAGTCCACGTGTGCTTTATATAAGTCATATGTGCTTTATATAAGTCATATGTGCTTTATATAAGTCATTTAGGTAACAGTCGTACGCAGTTTAAGAACGTCTTGTACAGGACACAGGTGCCACATACCTGGCCTTTGCCGTTGCACAGGTCGCATCTAACTATGCCCTGTCCATCGCACTCCTCGCACACCGGCAGCTGCACACACACGCACACAATGCCTCGAGTCATACAGCATCATGCAGCACGTACACGCAATATTGCAATAGCTGGTTGGTTCTGTGCATGGCAACACCGCAATCATTGCATGTGATGACTGCAGTGTTGTCATGCACGCACAGGGAGTGCCAGCGCGGACAGAGCGAGTGTGTCTCGGTGCGGCGCTTGTGCGCTGCCTGGGTATTGCAATGCAGGTGAATCGCACAACCCATTTTACATTCAACCCCAACTACACACGTGTCACATGCTATGTGTACATCTCTCATTCAATCTGTCCAGAGCAACTCGTGTGTGACGCGCTGGGGTATAATGTGCAATGCATGTGTGCATGCGTAGGTATGTGCCTGAGTGTGCATGTTTACAAGTATGCGCTTGCGCAAGCATCTGTACTGTGTGCGCGCCAATGAGTGCGCGTGCGCATGTTCACGTGCATGTGCATGCATGCGTGGGCGTGGCTGCATTGCCATTCACCACTACAACCAACCAACTGACCACCCCAAACCGTGCTTCTTGCATGCCTTGCTCACAAAGAGCATGTCCCACATCCACCCACCCTCCCACTCCACCCACTCACCGATTTGGTCACCGGCACGGTCGCGAGCGTCACTACGAGGAATCCCAGCAGCAGTCCCCACGTGGCCCCGTCCACAGCGTACCTCACGGCGGTCTTCAGCAGAGTCCCCCAGTCGACGCTGGCGAGGCCGCCGCCGCCGCCGCTGGTCACGGCGCCCAGGAGAAAGGCGCGGGGAGGTTGGTGTGGCTGTTGTTTGGGTGTGAAGGGATGTGTTTGATGGTGTGGTGGGCGAAGAGGGGAGAGTGGTTTGCGGGGTGGGGGAGTCGTCAAGCGGCGACGGTGCTGACTTGTTGATGGCGGTGGGGTTGCGTGGAGAAAGGAGGTGGAGGAGCAGGAGCAGGAGCAGGAGCAGGAGGAGGAGGAGGAGGATAAATGCAGGCCAGTAGTCGGGGGGAGGAAGCGAGGTAACATTCAATGGTTCCCTTATGATATGAGTGTTGTGGTAAACGGCCTCGGCGACAAGCACAGAGGCATGTCAAAGTGACGCAGCCGCCTCGCCGCCGCGTCCTCGTCCGCCGCCGCCGCCGCCTTATTCCTATTCGCAGTGTTGTAATCCTGTTGAAATGCAAATGCAGCCGAGATCTAGATACATGAACATGTCTGCCGGGCAGGCTCTGCCCTCAACATATATACAGAGCCACGTTCGGAAAGCGCTTGGATGCGCTTATATGAAGGTGCTTTACCTCGAAATAAGAGCGTCCAGCCTTTTTGCTCCTATAGCAAGGGTTACGCCAAAAGTTTGCCTCATGCACGTCCAAAAATATAAAAAGTTGCTCTCATGTAATGTGACACAGGGGATATGTCTTGTCGAGGGCTCGTATACCGAGCTTCCGACGGATCCAGATCCGTCGGGCTTAAGATTTCAACCTAACCTGAACTGTTGTAAAAAGTGGTCACAGTCATCTAACGTTGTACGTTGAATAACTGAGACACAAACGGTACGAGCTCAATGAGATACACCCTGTACCCTACTCAAGAGGGTATGTGTGTACACTAAACACGTACGGCTTGCTGTTTATGGTACACTTCGTACCCCTCACTCAGTAAGCGACTGCACTGAACAACCGTGTGGAAGAATATTGAAGTTGGTATTGAGGAGCAACTTCGTACAGAAACGTAGTACAATCCATGCAGCAGTGGTACACTGGTACCCATGGTTTGCCGTGCATTCCAGATTGACCACTGGTACGATTTCCGGCCAGCAGGGCTTTTCCTTGCCAAGTACATAAGTGATTACGGTGGACGAGGGTCACGTCACGGGCAACTCGACTCGTCGGCGGAAGGCGGCGGAGTGGAGCGGAGGGGCGTAGTTTGAGTGAGTGTGCAGTTTATAGGTTGCAAAGCTGGTTGAGGTACTATTGTCAATTCGCCCGTTGACTGAAGCACAGCGCCATGGCCAACGCCAAGAGGTGAGAGTCCGAGAGAGAGACTCTCTCTCTCTCTCTCTCTCTCTCTCTCTCTCTCTCGCTCACACACAATATCTCTGTGTATGCCAGTAAAACTCTGTGTACGTGTGTGTCTCATCACTTCTCTTCTCCTGCGTGCGCCAAGGTTTGATGGCAAGGTCTTTCTTGTGACTGGGGCGAGCAGCGGCATCGGTGCTGTGACGTCGGAGCACTTGGCCGCCCAGGGCGCCCACGTATGGGTCGCCGCACGACGACAGGACCAACTCGACGCACTGGTCGCTAAGATCAACGCAGCAGGGGGGAAAGGTGTGTCTTGCATGCGTGATATTCTGATGCATTAAAGGAAGGGTAGAACCGTTGATGAATACTACTGACTTGGCACTGCTCTGAGTGTAAATGGAATACGCTGCTGATTGGTCGTCTGCATTGTCAACGAGTCAATGTGTCAATCAGCTGGGCAATCGATTGGATGGTTAGATGTTCGTTGCTTAGTTGGTCGTGTGAGCAGTCAAATCTAACGGTTAGTTGGGATGGTTAGTGCTTCGTTAACTGTTGGTGTGTGCAAACAGCCACTGCTGCTGTGCTGGACGTGACTGATGCCGCGCAAGTTGACAAGGTAAGAAACTCCCTTTCTCCTCTCCTGGTGCATTAACATCATCGTTTGGTCGAGCCGTTGTCCACGACACGTTGCATCAACAGCTGTGTGTATCGTTCATCAGGTCGTTGCGGACATTGCCACAGCGCATGGCAGACTAGACGGGGCCTTTAACAATGCAGGTGAGCAGTGGATGATGTCATCTATGGATTGTCAACACTCATGTGGGACAGCACGCATGGGTGCACTCCCACATGTATGCATGCACGCACTGGCATTACACGCGCACGGTTACCCACATGCACATGCCCCCCCTCCCCCTCAACCCACATTCGCACGTGCGCATCTGCACGCACGCACACACGCAAAGACATGCGCACATTGCGGCTTGCTACGGCACTCTCCCGTATCCAAGTCCACTGTTCTCATCCACCCCACCCCACCCNCACCCACCACCATTTCACGCAGGCTACGCCGGTCCCAGTCTTCCCGTGTCCGAGACGGACCTCGACGACCTCGCTCGCGTTCTATCCATCAACGTGACGGCTCAGGCGGCCTGCATGCGGGCGGAGCTGAGGCAGATGCTCGCGCAGGGCGGCGGCGGGTCCATCGTCAACAACTCGTCCGCCGCGGGGACGAAAGCGCTCGCGCTCACGGCAAATTATTGCGCGAGCAAGGCAGCACTCAACCACTTCAGCCTATGCGCAGCAGCTGAGGTACATAAGCTCTGTTGGTTTTCCCGCTGTTGCGTGTGCGCTTGTCTTTGGAATCTCCCCCGTACTATTATGACGTTGGTCTTATGCTCACATGCATACATGACAAGTGCGTGCATCTGCATGACCATTCGTGCGAACGCACAAGTACATCGGCGTGAGCGTGCGCTTCTCACGCAATCTGTCACAAAAGCATACTCACACATGCACACGCGCGCACGCGCATACCCACCCACCCACCCACCCACTTGCAGGTTGCCAAGTCCGGCGTGCGCATCAACGTGGTTGCTCCCGGTTTCACCACTCCATCGGAAATGTTTGACAAGACGCTGGCTCAGTGGGCCGCTCTCAACCCCGACATGAGCAAAGAGGTCATCGCCGAGAAGTTTGTGCCGATCGGCAGGATTGCCGACGCCGAGGAGATCGCAGCCATGGTCGCGTACCTCTTCGACGACACGGTGGCGAAATCCATCACGGGACAGATCATTGGGGTGGATGGTGGGGCTGGAATGAACTTTATGGCGCCGTGAAGTTGCCCGCAAAAGACCTGAGTTTTGCTGCCTTTCGCTCTTGTAAGATGTACTGCAATGAGTGTGTACAGCAAAGTTGTGTTCGCAACAGCCACTACTGGCTGTTGACTGTATAGGGTTGAGCCTTGGTCATGACCTGGCTTTCCATCATGGAGAGGCAGCGATTGCTTGTGAATTCACCATTTTTTGCTTGTCGACAATATGTGAGCCTGTCAACCGCGCCCCAATAAGAGCACACGCACACAGATAGAAACTTATGCAGGCAATGTGACTGCCATCCGGTTGCATGGATGGTTAATTTGTGGCAGTCCTAGTTGCCAATGCGCTACTACTTGTGGACCAGTGTGGCTGATATGACGTGATAGGAAGTCAGAAACAGGACACTATTGTGACGAGTTGTAGTGAACACCTGAACGCATTTCCCAACTCTCGAGTCATCTCATTCTCAGCAACTGCTTACAACAACTGTCGTTCACAAGCCAGCACACATGTCACCCGCAAGCCAGCTGTGCAACGCAAATGTCAAGGGCAATAATGTGGAAATGCGCATCAAGTGCGAGTTCAAACACTTAAGGTCCAGCAGTCTGCGTGTCAAGAATCTAGAATAACAATACTGTAGTGCTTGCCTGCCATTTGTGCATGTTAATTTCTACACTACGAGCGTAACCGGTGTGTCCGTATCAGTTCCTGGCAACACCTGCACATTTCGACAGTAAGCAATGTCATATCAAGTACTCTTCCATACAAGCCGGAAGTTACAGAGCGAGAAAGTCATAACACACATCTTAGCGGCATGCAACTTGCCTTGCCAATGACAGCAGCTTGGGTGTAGCCGGCCTGCCTAAGCGCACTCAGACAGCTGTCAGCCTCCTCTGCTGGGACAGATGCTAGCAGCGGGCCCGCAGTCTGAGGATCAAACAAGAGCGGATACGCAGCTGCCGACGAAGCCTGCGCAACAAGCAAATCCACCAATACAATATAAGCAGCAACATCTCTGTGAGAAGGGCACGATGCAAGAAGTGGCTTCTGAATAATCACCTCCCCAATATTTGAGATGGCTCTGCTCAAGCGTATGTTATCAGGATGCAATGAGCTGAAGATGCCAAGATGCGTGCACTCCACTGCGCCGGTTAAAATAGGCAGCGCCGACACGTTGAAACTAACGTCCACTTGCGACGCCTTTATCATCTCAACAAGGTGTCCTGCAAAAAACCAGACAAGTCAAGCACAGACGGTGCATCACAACACTATGACGAGGCAATAGTTCATACCTAACAGTCCAAAGCCAGTCACGTCTGTGCACGCACTCGCGCCATGCTTCATGAACACACTGCCGGCGTCCTGCTGCGACTGCAGCATGCTGGCCACCGCCTCAGATATCCAGCTGCCTCTGGCTTTGCTTTGCATGTCCGCAGCAAACAACGTACCAGTGCCTATGGGTTTGGTGATTATCAAGACATCACCCACCTGCATACCGCCCTGCATGAACGCTTGTTGTGAAGCAACAGTTTACGCGAAACACATTACACATAAACACAACATAACAAACTAGCATCTACATGTGTCGTCATCACCTTGCGCATGAGCTGAGTTGGGTCTATGACGCCTGTCACAGAGAAACCCAGGGACAGCTCTATGCCCTCTGCACTGTGCCCGCCAACAAGTGCACAACCCGCACTCTTTAGCACTTGCAAAGCTCCTGCCAACAGTTGGTAAAGCTCCTCTTCAACCTGCACAAGATAGCGTAAACACGAACAGTACAACCACTCAACCGCACATGCGTCACTCTACCTTGCTGTCAAGGCCGTGCGGAACTGTAGCGATGGCCAAAGCTGTTAGGGGCTGCGCGCCCATAGCGTAACAATCACCAAGCGCGTGGTTGGCGGCAATGCTGCCGAAAGTGTACGTGTCCTCTATGAATGAGCGAAAGAAGTCCACTGTGTGCACAGTCACCATGCCATCAGGTATCTTCACAACAGCCGCATCATCCGGCGAGTCCAACCCAACCAACACCTCTGGCCTGCACAACATCAACAAGCCTGATGCAACGAGTTTCCAAAGATCACAACATTACCAAGTGTGTACCTTGTTGGAACATCAAGCCGTGCCAACACCCGCGAAAGAACGGATGAGCCGATCTTTGAGCCGCATCCCCCGCATCGCATAGGCGCAGTGGTGATGGCGCTCAGAGCGTGCGCGCCAGACGCTACGGCCACAGCTGGCAGTTGCGGCTGCTGATTTTGCATGGCGGGAAGGTTGGTGTACTTGGCCATCCATGCGCGATCAATGTAGTCCTATAGAAATGCACATGAGCAATGAGAGTTGAGTACACCAGATACTAATAAAAAGGTTGTGTGCGAACCTTCACTGTCCAAAGCCATCCACCCTCAAAGCACCAACCGCTCCGGTGCGCAAGAGCGTACTGGTCACCTGTTCTGCCAAAAACAGGAGCGCACTCAGCAGTAGGTGAAAACAGCTGTGAGAACAAACAGACTATGCCTGTCCACGCACCCAATTAGGGACAAGTAGTTGGTCTGCGGCACATATGGCAGCAATGGCTGGTTAAGCAAGGCGCGCCGCAGATTCTCGGCCAACGGCGGACCCTGCATGCATGTCAGCGCGTGCGCGCGCGTGTGTGTGAGAGAGAGCATATGTGCGTACACATCTTAACACAAACCATATTCTTTTGGGTATGTGCGTCAATTATTCGCTACTGTGCCAGGACATGACTTGGGCCGACGACATCAACTTACAGCTCTCACGGCAAACACGCCTGCTTTTGGCCTTGGGTGTATCAACGAGGCCGAGACGTCACCCGCTGCAAACACGCCCAGTTGCTTCACTGCTTGCAAGCACTCGTCCACATATACAAAACCATCCGGGTCTGATGCCAACCCCGATGATCCCAACCACTCTTGCGCAGAGGCCTGCGCATACGTACAGCTGAGCCCTCCAGCAACGCAGCGCTGCATGTGTGCAACGCGTGTTTAAACACCTGTGTACACCAGATGCATTCATCGAACGGGAAACTGGTCCCATCTGCGCTGTACAGGACGCCTTCAGCTACTCGGGCAATCTGTGTATTTGAGTGGACTGCAACACCTGCGACATAGAGTAACATAAGTGAGGGGACCTGCAATTGCAAATTAACAGTCTGCATGTTCTTTTACAAACACACCTCGCTGTTTAAGTATGCGCGCCATTTTGGAACGAGCGGTCTCATTGTATCTTGAGAGAAGCTTGCTTCGCGTGAAAAGAGAAAAGGATATCAGATCGGGCGGTTTGCCGACCGCCTGCAAGCATGGTAAGCTTAAACCTCTCTTCAAAAGCATGACAGAGAGGCATGCAGAACATTCAAAGATGCGTATATGGGTACCTGCAGCTCTTTGCGCAATCTATGGTCCATTGATAGAGTAAGCTCAACACCGGCTGGTCCACCTCCAACCATTGCGATGCACATTGGCTGCAAGAGTACACTGCCAAATTGAGTCACAATATAGCAGCCAATATGCAATGACAGTTAAAGGCACACCTTTGTGGCAGCTACAACTCGAGCAATAAGCGGGTGCCAGCGTGCACCAAAAGAATAGATCGGCTTTACTGGTGTCGTGTGCTCAGAGGCGTTCTCAACACCTTTGGACTGTGCGCCATAACAATGAGATAAGACAACTACTTGCAGGATGAGAGCAGCAAGTCTACAACCACAGACTCACCGATGGTGTACTGCCAATGTCCAATGACAGAACATCGTATAAAATAGGAGGCCGTCCTTCAAGCTGCACTTGCTTGCCCTAGCTTAAATGCAGGTCCATAGTGTTGATGTTCATGACAATCATGATGATGATGATGGTGATGATGAAACGGCAAGCTACATTCAGCTTCACATCACACCAACCTGCAGGTTCAGGCCATTAGCCCTTGCATGCATTAGGCGTGCGCCAGCAAAGCGTGCCAGTCGCTGGAGGTCGATGTGGCACTCATCATAGCTGTAGTGCCCTGTATGTAAAGCCATACTTTAGCCAACCATTCCAGGCAAGCATGCGCGTCGAGATGATGGTAGAACCACTAACCTGCCACCCATCCTGGTAGCATGCCGCTGTATGGCGTCATGACATCGCTTGTGACCAGTGTGACCCTTACGCCAGGCATGGGTTTCATCCTAAAGTTCTTGAGTACGTGCACATGGCTGCGAGACAGCGGTGATGGTTAATTACTGTGTTAAGCAAACGGAGAGAGGCGGTGCTAACGCACATACACAACCCCTGAGTTTGCGATTAATACAGAGACAGGCAATTAACGGTGAGCAGCAATCAGCCCTCAACCGCGTACAACGCAAGACAGTGAAAGTTACACGTTAAACTCGTTCAGTCACGTATAGAGTAACAAGAATGTTGTACACATGTCTACATGCACTGGTGTTGATGTTTGCAATCTTGTCTTGACAACAGCGGGATGGTCGTGCAACAAGTAAGGTACCACAAGCTGCAAGGTTCGTGACTCATGTCGCACACAACCACAGTCGTAGGTGCACAATTACAACTAGTATGCTACCACAAGCTGCCAGGTTTAACACGAAATGGTGGTACATGCTGAATGCAAGGACAGCAACTACAACCAACCTGTGGCCGCCACCTACGAGCACCAGATCCTTCACTACAGGGGTGCGAGTAGAGTTTTCCATCAAAGCAGCAGCTGCTTGCCTACTTCCTCGCAACAGCAGCACGCCTGATTGTCGTTGCGCAGTAGGAGGAGCCGCAGGCAAATGCAGCAGCAGCAATTGCTATATGCTTTTAGGCTGCATGCTTCCCCGATAGCCCACGACAGCAACCATCACAGCAGCAGCAGCCTACAGCTACCGCCGCCGACGCCACCGCCGCCGAGCCTGCCCCTCATGTCCGTAGCAACAATCAGTTCGCCTTGGAGTCCAAGCAGCGCTTGCGAGTAAGGCGACGAGGCTGCGGAGGCCAAGGTGGATGTGTAGGAGGTAAAGGGGGAGGTGGCGGCTGGAGCGGTGTTGGCCACGCAGAGTAGGGAGGACGTTGTACTACTTGTGTTTTAGCAAGCAAGCAAACAGGTAGCCAGGGTGGTGGAGTGCTTTAACGCTTGTACGCCGTTGCCTTGCGCATGAGCGGCAGCAATCTTCTGTTCAACAAGCTGTTGGAGTCAGGGTTTGTACTCGTTTCTAAACGTTTCGCTGCCTGTTCAAGCCAGGCTGCTTGAACGCGCGTGTTTTCCCCGTGCTGGACAGTTCACAGGTGGGTGACGATTGATAAAATGAGTTGTTGCCGACGGCATGCATGTGTGAAAAAAACGGTCGCACTAATTACTTCAGAGTCACTTCACTGCAGACAAGTGTCGAGTATATACCAAAGACTAAAAGAACAGAAGCTCATAGTCTTGTCAATGAAGGAGAATCGAGGCTGTCTATCTTAAGCTGGTACAACGCTTGCCCGTCGATAGAGTAGTTACATTAACCATGGTGCAAGCAGGATAGGCGTGCATGTGCTTGTTTCTGCACAGCAATCACGTGTCTCGCCAAGTCCCTCGCTGTACTGCGTGCTATTTGGCATTACGACCACAGCATCTGAATTCGTTAGCATCTAATGCTTATTATTGAACGCCGCTGGCAACTGCAGCCACATACAGAGCAATTGTGCAGCTGCACTACGGCAGTTGCATGCACTATTACACGAAGAGCAGCTGGTACTGTGATAGGGCTTGCACTTTTGCAGCTGCATGAGTTTTCAACAATCCCGGCAGGCCGTTGGCTCCTGCGCCAATTAATTGGCCGCCCTGTTAGCAGGCGTGTCAAGATGCAAGCAGTCAGTGCTTCAAGCACAGCTATAGTAAGCTCCCTGCCAGCCTTCACAACTGTGTCGAGGCAGCAGGCGCGTTCCATACAAGAACAGAGAAGAAGGCACAACAAACACGCACAGTTTGGCTCACGGGAGTTGTTGGCTAACTCGCTCGATGCCGGCGTACTGCAACAATGCGGCCGCAAGCCTATCAGCCGTGTCAAGACGGTTGCATGCGCCGACAACTCCGCTGCACAGCAAGCCGTGCGTGAAGACTCGTCCAGTGTGCTGAAGTGGGTGTCAGCGCTTTCTACTGCACCGGACTGGACCGCTGCTATGGACGAGCTTGCGACAAGTGTCATCAGCCAGACAAGCACTAACTCGTACGATGTGGGCTTTCTGTTCGTCACCACCAGTTTCGCATTCTCTTTCCAGGAAGCGATTGACCATTTGGCACACAAGCTGAAGGCAAGTTTTGAGCAAAGCAAAACAGAGTTCGACTTATACAAAAAGTGGTCTGCTGTCCTGATTGTGACATGGTGCAGATTAAACAGCTCATTGGTTGTGTTGGAGGTGGTGTGGTAGGCGCTCAACAAGAGCTTGAGATGGTTCCGGGTGCTTCGCTCTGCGTTGGCAACCTACCAGCTGACAGTCAGGTATATCAGCACGTGGCCTCATGCGAGTATGGGTCCCCTGTCCCGCTCGCGTTCAGTATGGCGTTATCTTGGCCAGGTGCATTCACGTGGTTTGTAGAGCCTCAGCACATGCAATCGTACTGCATGCTGAGATCTGATATGTAGTGTCACCCTCAGGCTGAGTCGTAGATAGGCAAGTTGGCATGTCACGAGCAAAGCAGGCACTGCACCCGTAGCCATGCTTGCCATTGGTTCTGCTTGGTTTGCTAAAATCAGTTGCTGCGACCTACCATACAATTGTTTACAAGTGTTTTAAAACGTCACTGCCTGTTAGCACTTACTACTCCTAGCTCGCTCCCATGCCTGTTCATTGTTCATGCGTTGCAGCATGAGTCTCGTATGTATGCATGAAAGACTGCACAACACTTACTTATCAAACTATGCGCACATGCAGGTCAAACCTTTCTTTCTGACTGCCAGCAGCATGCCTGATCTGGACAGCAGGCAAAGCGCCTGGTACGATGCATTGGGGTTCACGCCACAGCCATCAGAGCCGCCGCCCGCTTTTGTACTGTTCGCTACACCGGACTCACCCGTGGCAGAGATTTTACAAGGGCTGGACTTCGCTTTTCCTGGCTCAACGAAGATTGGCGGCTTAACTGTCACGCCCACCCTCAACATCGACACACTGTTTGTGGATGGTGAACTGAAACGTAGGTACTTGAAGCTGTGCCAAGGCTGGCTTACTCACCCTATCTACATGCACTGAGCATTTTATACTCTGCTTGCTCAGGTGGTGGTGTTGCTGGCTTGATCATCTCTGGCAACGTTGAAGTTGCAAGTATTGTTGCTCAAGGCTGCCGTCCGGTAGGACAGATTCATACAATCACCAAGGCCTCGAAAAACGTCATCTTGGAACTGGACGGCAAGCCAGCTGTGCAAAGCATCATCGAGTTGTTGGAGAGAGCAGGTAGGTAGGCTGGGGTGTGTTGAGCAGTTGACTTGTCAGCATCTCCTCCGACCATACACCCAATATTACACTTGGCAGAGTCGACGGACAAACAGCTCATCCGCTCTGCCCTCTTCACCGGCATCGTGCGCGATGAGTTTACGACGGAGCCTGCTCCAGGGGACTACTTGATACGCCAACTGTTGGGACTTGTCCGTGACAATGGCGCACTTGTGGTTGGTAAGTGAAGTGATTGGTACATGTCTCATGACTGTCAAATGTGCGATCAGTATAGTACAAGTTCAGTAGCTGCCTCATCGTATGTACGTATTGACAGTGCTTGTATGTTTTGTACTTTTTGTGCAGGGGACTACGTTCGCACTGGGCAGCGTCTTCGCTTCCATGTGCGCGATGCGCAGACGAGTCGCGAGGACATCAGCACGTTGTTGGCTCGCTTCCGCAGCGAGCGCGCTTTGTCGGCCAGCGTTGATGACACGGACTTGTCCAGTCAGCAGCAGCAGCCGATCGGCGCGTTGATGTTTGCATGCACAGGGCGAGGTGTCGGGTTGTACGGTGAGGCCGACTTCGACACGCGTACGTTCCACCAGCTCTATCCCAACGTTCCAATGGCGGGCGCTTTCGTCAACGGCGAGATTGGACCTGTTGGCAGCGGTGCATTCAAGCAGACGTTCCTCCATGGATTCACCAGCGTTGTGGCTTTGGTGTATCCAAGAGGCTGTAACAACGTTGAAGCGTAATGCAACATATCAAAGCAAGTGCCGTCTTGCTGAGACACGCTTTCCAAGGCACGGAGGTTACGTGATGCACACAGCCTGCATGCCTTCGAAGCAGGTCCTGGTAGGTGTAAAGTTGGTGCCACGGTCGTGACTCACAGTTGGTTGGGGAGTGGCGACTTAATGTATAGGTAATGCTGCCACTGATATCGCACATACAACATGTATAGGTGGTCGGTTTGATGCAATGTACGGTAGCAATTGTGACACTCGTACATCCAGCTTGATGCATGTGCTTTGTGACGCCTGCTGAGGTTTGTACAGACTTCAGCTCCACAACAGCCTTGGACAGATTTTTGTGCCGCACGCAGTCAAGCCCCACTCGCTGCTGGTACATCCGCACGCTGGACTGAGCATAAGCTGTTGTACAGGATGTATGCCCTCGCTGCGCAGCATCCGGTTTTCAAAGCCAACATTGTAAGCGCCTTATCACATCACGTGTACGCGATCAGAGCTGCAGCGGGGTGAGCGAGGGATGGTGTAGGCGGCGGAGGGGGTGGAGGAGAGGGAGGGTCGGGGAGTCAGCGTCCTGCTGCTGTTGGCATCGCTACTGCTGCGACTGACCCACTAACCAAGAAGCATCTGCAGGTGCCTAAGCTGGCCGTGCATACATGCATGCCTGCATGATTAACAGGGGGGCAGTAGTGGTAGTAGGGGTAGAGGTAGGCGGGTGGTAGATAGCAGGTGCGTGGTTGAACCCGGTGGTTGAGTTGGTGAGTTTGTTATGTTGATGTTGCTTTGCATGTGAACATGGCATGTTTGACATTGCACGCTCGAAATCCCTGTTCCTTCTTTTATACAGTCAAGTCAGGCAGTAGTTATCTGAACCGTCATGAGAGCTGTCCCTACCCTCGTTACTCGAGGAGCATGAGGAGCAGAGTTGCTGCTGCTCTTTGTTGCATTAGAAGCTGTGGGTGCGTTGAGAGAACTGCTCAATCAGCAGCGGTTGAAGCGGGATGCAAACAGAGATATTGCAGTCTTGCTGGTGGCTAAGGACGTAAAGCACTATTTTCAGGTCCTTGTCCCATGTGCGGGTGCATGGGTTCGCGCTGTGCGTAAGCGCGTGTTGGGGAGGGAGGCGGGGTAATCGATATTTAAATGTAAAGTCTACACTCCAATGTCATGCATGCCTAGTCTTTGCAGTCATCAACCACTAACACTGCGCACAGCACTGTTTAGTGGTGATGAAATGCGTGGGTGCGCGGGTGCATGGGCTTGTGCAGCCATTGGCTATTGCGACTCCCGCTTGCTCACCTCACGCGTCATACCGTTTTTGTGTACCGCACTCCAGACGAGACTCTCTTGCACGCATACCGATGCGAAGCCGCCGCCGCCGCCGCCGCAAAGAATGTGTTCAACGCAAGCAAAGCTATAGACTTATAAGTTGCCCCATTGGCCCTCATCCGGACGTATAGCTCAGTGGTAGAGCGGCTGACTGCAGATCAGCAGGTCCCCAGTTCAAACCTGGGTGCGTCCTGCAATCCCAGGAAAAACGCGCTGGTCGGTCACACGACTCCTTCATAGGGCACTGCCTGCACCGCGGTTATTGCGGACCGACGACGCTGATGGCGGCTCGCGCCAGATTGCGTAATTTTAATGTAGCATCAGCCTCCAAACATTCACACGGTGTTCTGTAACAACCACATGTTACTGCCCTAGCTATTTGATAACTTCTATGCGCATGATTATAACAAGCATACTAACACGACTATCAGCATGTTCACACAGCAACTCGCGCATTGCGCACAACTCAACCCTAAGCGCTGCATTGTATTACATCCTCTGTCTCGCGTGTGCTAGCACGCCCGCTTATATAGTGCTAGCTATACAAGTACATACTATAGATATAGTGTATCCCTGGCATGATTGCTGACATTGCTGACATCGCTGATGAATGTTACAATATGCCATGTGATATCGACTCTGTCAATATCACTTAACTAGTCATAAGCGATCTCGTTGATGTAATGTTACGCGATCGTTACAGTTCTTAGCATCACAATGTGTTAATTGATGTCATATGCTGCGCGCGGCTCACGTCAGATTCGCTGTATCGGTATGTGATTGTAATGCAGCATCAGCCTTCAAATACTCACATGGTATTCTCAGCATCACAACTGGTAGTACATGTGTACTATGTTAAGTCACGCCTTCTTCTGCTCACACACACACACACACACAAACACATGTGTCGTGCACGTTGCATACATCACGTGCAAATTCTGTACACACACACACACACACACACACACACACACACACACACACACACACACACACACACACACACGTTTGGGGCAAGCATATATGTGCATACACCGAGGTGTATATAAAGGGTATGGTACTATGGCAACATGCATGGTGTGCGGGCAATGTGAGTAACATGCATGACAAATAACCTTCACCACTCACATAGCAGTCACAACCGAGCTAGTGCTATCTACGCTATGCTATGCTTGTACTAGCCCGCCCGGTTATACATACAGCAAGCATGCAGAAAACAGTACCTGCCCACAAGGGCTGCGGTTAGCAGTTGCTGGCTAGGACGGCAACGGCAGCAACAACAGCGACGCGGACTCCAACGCCCTCCTCCCTTCCGCCTCCCGCCAGCGCCACCTTCCCAGCCCTTGCTCAGCAATGGCAGCCGCTGTCGCCACTGCCGTACTTTAGAGTTTCGTCAGTTGCATCGTAGCATGCACGATGCACAGTCACGCATGTCATGCATGTGCTGCAGCACTCCCTTGCTGCTGTCGTTGTGCTTACTTCAATCTAAACACAAAGTGCAATATGGTTTTTCTTATCGCATGCACATTGTGCACGTTTTGTATACAACAACCCTTTCATCTACATAAAGTGCTTGCAAAAAGAGAGACAGTTGCATTTGGGATGGTTTCCCTTGCTTTATGCCCCAAATGGCCAGCTGTTGTAGCTGTGCCGGGAACGAGTGCAGTGCTTAAAGCTCTTTAGTGCAAAGATTACACGGTGTAGTAGTTTGCCCCTATGCAGATGTGTCCCTGTGCACAATGTGCATACATCACGGTTGCATGATTGCATGATGCATAATTGAAGTGTTAGCTACTTCAGAAAGTACCACTATCTTCACCTATTCATTGACGCGTCATGCATTGAATGATGCACGTGTGCAAACATGTTCACAGTAGTTGTCATTATTTGAGACAGGGCATTGCTATGATGATGTCGGAAATGATTCCAATACCGTCGAGCTGACGGTAAATTGGTATAGGTATATTGGTATAGGTATACACCAATGTTCATTGCGAGCATTGAAAATTACTCATCCCTAAAACGCGCGATGCAATGGAACACGCCTACCATCAATGAACATCATGAGGTAGCGCGTTAACGGCGATTGCCGAGGGTTTTTAATTCTTGTGCCATCTAACAATCTCATATAGGGCGAACAAGTTGTGGCAACGTAATGTTTGTATTGAAATGACTCTACCACTATCTTGCGGAATCTGCCTGAGGACATTCAAAGCAGTGCATCCCATGTGCCACGCATGTCATGATGATCTGTTTCGTACTACAAGCAACCTTGCCGCATCTCATTTAAGCAAGACATACGGCAAAGTTCCACTTAACAGCAAACATGCATACACTCACAACTAAGCTATGCCTATGGCAAGTTCATCTGCAGCAACACCATTTCTAACAATGCAACCCTTCAGTGAAATTGTTAGTCACTAAAATTAATTAGATGGTTGAGTAGCACATGATCTTCCTCACAAGGTTGTGGAATGCAGTCCCGCAACTTGCCAACTAACAGCAGCAACCGAAGCTGCTGTTAGTTGGCAAGTTGAAATACACAGATTCAAATGCTGCAAGAAGAAGTCATGATGCAGCTGCTGACTGCAGTGCGCTGCCATATCTAAACGCGGGCGAAAAGCTCTTCAATGGGTGTTGCAGGCTCGCTGGTACTTGCAATAATCTGCGACATCGAGACATGGCATGATGAGCACTACATAATCGCTCTGCTACCGGCGCGCCCATGCATGGCCGAAAAACTACGACAATCTGTTGTATAGCACACAGTTGCTGCCATAAATGATGCATACCTCTACAATCTTGTTGGCCGCAGCAGGCTGCATCAGTGCCTCGACACATACCTCAGCAACCTTATCAAATAAACAACATGTAAGCATCTGCGCAGGACTCTCTGCTGACATTCATAATTCATTTGCAACGTCTGACTAGGCTTACCTGGCTGCGCAATATGCCGCCACCAAACAGGGTGTCAGCCCGTCTCATTACAATGTTTCCTTTCTGCATGACGCATGAAGTACAACATATGAATATGCCAACATCCCCAACGTGTGCGATGTACATAATGATAAGCTTCGACAGCGAACACGCAGATGCAGCATGCTGCGTACCTTGACGACTAAAACTTCAATGCAGCTACATGCCAAGCAAGGGAGCTGGTGGCAGACTGTACACAAGCATAATGCCAGGCTTACCTGCTCTCCTGGTCGCAACTCATCCTTCAACCCACCAGGCCTCACAATCGTGTACGAGAGGCCAGACCGTTGCAGATACAGCTCTGCTTGCTTCTTCCTGCAGCCAACCATAAGGGTGACAATGTGAATCCGGTAAAGGCGGGTCACAGAACAGTGTAGCAAGGGTCCGGCAATGCAATAGGTAAGACACGCTCACCAGAACAGGATGCCCCAGAACAGATTCAGAGGGTTGATAAGTTGAGATGTACCGAGAGACGTCACTAGCACAAACTGCGTGCACAACACTGCGTTGGTTTTTTTTCCAGTATGAGCAAACTCACTAACGCCCGAAGCAACACGCACATGCTTGACGCCGGCTGCTTTCGCTGCTGCTACAAGGTTCATGGTGCCTTCATAGTCAACCTGAAGCATGCAGACCAACACTTGTGTTACGCGCTTGCACTGTATACTGTATAAGGCACATGTCATGACAACCACGCATGCCATCACATACACCAAACCAAAGGCCACACCCTCAACCTGAAACGGACCGGTTGGGTCTAGCGATGGCGTCGCACCAGTTGCACAAATAACGTACTCGCTGCACCATGGTGTACAACCCCTCAGATAATCAGACATATGAACTGCCAAGCTGGCTAGTCATACAAGGAGGAGTACTGTGAACAGTACCTGTCCTGCATTGCTCTTTGAACATCTTCGTAGTTATAGACATCTCCAGTTGCAAACCTGATATCGCGATTCGCGAGGGCCGTAGCTCTGCTGCGATCACGCACGAATGCCATGATATCTGCACCTTCAGGACCAAGTTGCCTGACAACCTCCCTGCATACAAGCAGTCAGCCACGAACAGCTCATATCAACCGCTGGTACATATTGGTTTGGTCTTACCAAACTGCTGAACTGTGTTGCACGGTGCATGCACGAACTAGCAAGCCCAGCACACACCACGTACACCAATCCGCGTGCAACCAGTAGCCAAGTGCGCTCTTAACTTGAAACGTGCAAGAAGACGAGAAGTGACAAGCAGCAGCCGTGCAAGCATGCAAGCATTGGACCGCCAACCTTCCGGTACGGCCTGTGGCGCCAGCGACGAGAACACGCTTGCCTGAGATCCCTACCTCCACCTTTACGTCCGCCGCGGAGCAGACAGCTGTTCAAACACAACGACAAACGGCTTGTTTCAGCAACGTCACAACAGCTTATTCAATGTGAATAGCATAGCAGCAACGCTCTCTTTGCTACGTCCCAAAACTAACAGTCATTGTGCATCTTGGTTTCGTTGAAAGCCAGGCCAAGCGAAGCCAGACCACGCCATGCACAGCAGTACTTCAGTCAGGTCCCATGCATGCACTCACCTTGCCGGCGTCCACGACCAGCGCCACCGCAATGCTTTCTTGTCACGGACTCACTCGGGCGCTGTCCTCGCCATCCGACAGAGGGGTGGTGCAGGACTGCTGCAGGCATCGCCGCCGCCGTCACCGCCGCCATGCCCGCCATGCACTGTGCATGCTGCATAGCATGCTGTCCAGCTGGTCAACTACGGTCGACGACGACGTTGCCACTTATTCGCCGACTTTTTGGTGTCGGTGGATGAGATTAGGGTTGTTTCTGGTCGATTGAATTAGGGCTGAAATAGGGCTTCGTTGTGAGCCGCAAGCAAGGCCACGTAAGAACTGGGGTGGGCGCCAGCGGCGGCGGCGGAGGCGGCAGTGGTGCAGGAAGAGGAGCCGGCAGGGAGGTGCGGATCATGGCAGCGGCGGCATTGAGGGCGGCTGTGCCTGTGGCGAGCACGCAGGGTGCTAGCTTGCGCGGCGACCAGACCGGTCTGCAGGTAGGCGAGCAGGCTATCACGCGTGGTCAGCTTGCTTATGACTGCCACATTGCGCTATTCGCCTGTCAAGCATTACTCTCTCCTGCCTGCTGCGTACAAGCCGTGTTTGGATCGTCCGGACTGGAAGTACCACTTTTGTGCGCTGTGCCTTGGCATGTTGCCTGTGTGACAAGTTGATGTTCCAAACTGAACACATCATACAGTCAGTCTACTCTTGCAATGCCAAATTGGACGCCTGCCTTTTGCCACCAATGTTTGAGGGCAGGTATTGCCTGACGTGACGTCAATGCTGAATCTGATCATCTGACCAGCAGCGTTGATGTCAATCTCGTATTAGGATGGAAAGGCTCACCGTTCGTCATGCTTCACAGGTGAATCGCGGCGCGGCCAAGTGGGTGTGCAAAAAAGCTGACATCCATCCCAAGTTCTTCACCGATGCAAAGGTCTTCTGCAACGGCGAGCTGGTGCTGACGACAGGCGGCACAAGGCCAGAGTAAGTCCACTCTCAACTACGATTCATGTTGTAAACATACCTTGTGTAATGACACTGTGCAGAAGTAGTTGTACTTTGTGTTTCATTGTAATGCCTTTGGACTGAGTTGGTGTTTGGACAGGTATGTGGTGGATATCTGGTCTGGCAACCATCCTTTCTTCCAGGGGGGCGCCGGGAACATGGTTGTGGACCAGGGCCGACTGAACCGCTTTAAGCGCCAGTATGGCTCTCTGGGCTCCATGCAGGAGGTTGTGGGTATCACGGGAGACAAGAACAACCGCAGCTTGGTCGCCGATGCCAAGGCCGCAATGAAGAAGCAGAAGGACAAGAAGAAGGGCAAGAAGTAATCTTGCTAGCTGCTCGCTAACATATGCCTACACTAGTATAAGTGTTGATACGTTCAAATGTGCAATACAGAGTTGTTCGGTCCCTGCCTTGCTGCCGTTGCATTCACAGTCTGTTCATTGGTGGCAACCGCTCTGTGAGCAGAGCATAGTATCCTTGAGGTTGCATTGTCAGTGCAGTATAGCGGCAATGGCACAGTGAATGCCACCAGGCATTGTTATGCGGCAAGATGAGCATGCCATTGAGGCAGTTGTGCAAGTAACATTTGTGCGCGAACACCAAGCTCTGTCTACAAGATGCATGTGGTGAGGAGAGGTAACACAACCGCAGGTGAGAAGCCAGTGGCCTGATGCAACTGCCCATCCCCACGCCAGATACTGTAGCATGCAAATATTAGCAGGCGCAAGACACTCTCACATAGGTGGACCAGCGCATGCACCTACACATGTACGCAACCGCACTGATAGGTCAGCTCATGCTTGTGGACAGGGTTTGCGGTCACAGCCTTTTTAACAGCCTTGGGAAAAATCCCCATCACACACAGCTGCATGACATTGACAACTCACGTTTGCAGTGTGAGCTTATCTTTGAGCTTATCTATCAATGCAACAGCTGTGCTGTTTCCAGGGAGGGATGCGCGCAATCTGGAAAGGAGCTCGCCATCTTTCGCTTGAGCTGCTGCCTCGGCAGCTTCTGCATACATGCCAATTCGCGCCAACAACTGCAAGCATACGCAGAATCATACGTTACACAGCTGTTGCATTGGCAGTAGAGGCTTACAAGATGGTACCTGTGCACGATCGTGGAGATCTGGCAGTTTGTTGATGTAGTACGCAGCTTCAACTGGGTGTTGCTCGTCAATGCACACCTCAACAAACGGCATATACCCAACAGGAGGCTTGCGCTCAGCCGCAAACTTTCTGAGGGAGTCCCAATCCTTGATGTTGGCCAGCGCCTTGGTTTTTAGCCAATACCAGGCCTTATCTGGCACCTTCATCTCCGATCTGACTCGCTGTGCAGCTTTGTGATTGCCCATAACCAGGCACGTGCGAATTGTGTCGCTTACGCTCGAGTCCATAAACACTCTCTGCCCGGTGCTGGTTTCCAATTCCTTCTGTACCCTGCAAGTAATACAGTCGTCACGCACTAACCCTCGCAAGAGAACTGACCAAGCTCAAACTCAACAAAGTGAAAGTGGAGCCATACACCAGTGGAAGCACAAAGGGTTACCTGAGAAGCCTGATAGCGTCATCAATGGATCTAGCTTGGAACGCGTGCTCCTTACTTTGTGCGTATAACTCAATAGACTTCTCCATCAACTTGATGCGCGCAACATCTTCTCGGCCCAGGTCTTTTGCGATGGCTGCTAGCCCTCGCACCTGACGGTTAGAAGCACTTCCTGCGCGCAATGATGGCCCCAAAGCAAAAGAGGCTGCCAAAGTGAGGGCTGCCACATTCTCGGTTTGACCGGTAGCCAAGTAGAATTTCTTCAACAGGTCAACATCAACATGCTTTGTGTATGCAATGAAGAGATCACGCGCCAGGGGCTTGGACTGTACCAGCCGAAAGAACACATCTTGAGGCTCCTACAGTGCAATTGGTCGTGGTATGTATCAGTACCAAAACACGTAAGCAAGACAATACCATAGGCATGCCGCTGCAGCAACATCAACATATGTGTGACAGACCTTCTCCCAGATGTGGAAAATGATGTAATATACAAGGTCGGTGTCACCGCTCTCAATGGCCTTGACTATGGCGCGCTCGAGCTCGCCCATCTTCATGAGCAGCGGCACCTGCTCAGCGGCACGCGGTTCATAGTCCAGCAGCATTGCTGCCAACTTTGGTCGGCCATTGCTGAAAGCATCCATAGCGATGGAGGCATAGGATATGCCCTGACACGCCTTCAGCTTGGAGACCAACAGCTCCAGCACAAGGCTGTCCGGCACTCCAGCACCTGAAGTTGCTGCGATTTTTGCACAGGCCCAATGCTGCAGAACACGCTTCTGGCCGAACCCCAAGTACTCCGACACGCGCAATGCGAGGAGATGATGATGGTGGCTGATGAGCCGCTTGATCAATACCTCTGGTGTCAACATCTGAGCAAAACACATGGTCAATATCCGTGGTCCCAGCACAGCAGCATGCACTGCCAACCTAGGCAATATGGAAGCAATGCAGCAGTTGCAGATGTTGGTTCGTCATACCTGATACTGTTGGTATGTTATAGCAATGCCAGCGTCGTAGTGACGTACAGCATTTAGTATGCGCAGTGTCTGGCAGGTGTTGAAAAATCGGTCCCTTGAAAAAGATGGGCAGAAGGCTTTCCCATAAGCTGCTGCCCTCAACAAGCTGCGCTGAGTGGGTATGTCCAACTCAAACCCAGCCGCGTCAACACAGGCAGCAACAGCTTCGCTCAGCTTGCTCCCAATTGTGCGTATGTTCTCATCTGCCTAAAGTCGGTATAAGTTATAAAATTAACCATTGACACACAATAACACTACAACCAGTTGAGATCAGACCTTGGCACTGCGGTGGTCAAAGTGCTCCATTGCATCATAAAGCATGGCTGCCGGAGTCGTGCTGCCAATACTGAAAACATCAACCGTCGCGTCTGGCACGCGCTGCAGAAATTCTGTACGATTGTTGGTGATAATTCGTAGTCCGTCGCACTCGGGTGCCAAACACAAGGGCTCCGTGTACTGCCATTCCAATTGAGCTCCAGTTGGGCCCACCATCAGTAACCTTTGCTCTTCACTCCAGTACAACACCACACTGTCCTCAGCACACCATAACAGGACATCCGGTGGTAGCAAAGTCTGCAATGACACGAGGTAATTGTATGAGGGCGCTTCTTGAATCATATATAGTTGAAAACGCAGTAGTAGTGTACCTGCGTGTTGTGCTCTGAAATAATTTGCCCTAAGTCTGCAGACAACACCAGCAGCTTGCCATCTTGCGTGAAGCAAGCGAGAAACTTGCCAAGCATAGAAAAAACCATGCGGCTGATAATGCCAGCGCGCAGCGGATGTGGCGTCACACCTGCAGTGAGTGTTCATTGTGTCATTGTCAACTGTCAACTACTCAAAGTATGGTTGTATTGCAATTGGTCAATATGTACTCGCGTGCCCAACCTGCTGCATCAACTTCGTAAATCGTGTCCCCAACCGCCAACATCACTTCAACAGCGTTGGAGAGTGTGAATCTCGGCTCCAGCACTGCCATGCAGGCAGGCTCGTCCTGGAAGCCGGGGTCCGCCAGTAGCTGTGGTCGGGGCTCATCAAGACTGGTGATTGCCACCAGCTGGTTTGCAGCAGTGCGTGCCACCAGCCCGCTACTCCAAATGTGACATTGCACCACCTGAACATCAACACGTTGTTGTGCATTGCCTACCTACGCAAATTTGAAATGCTATGCTGATGTGACAATGGAGTATACCCGCTGGTCTTTGCATTCACGTCCCAGAGAAAACTGGCTTGGCTGCAGCAGCTGCCCAAACACGTTATACCGAAACACTGTGCCATCATCTTGTACACAAAGTAAAGTGTCCGCATTGCTCCACCCCAGCGCCACAAGGCGACCTCGGTCCCAGATGAATGAGCACAGCTGCTTGCCCGAAGCCCTGCAGCAGAAGACACGATGTTGCTGGGGAGCAATGCGTGCTATAGTCATGCTACAATGTGGGGGCCAATGAAGCAAGCTTCGGGGTTTGCATTTGGTCGTGAGCACTGTGGGTCAAGCATACGTGAAAACTCTAACTTCAGGGCGAATGGAGCCTGCTCCTAGCAGAACCAGCTTTGAGTCGTCGCGAATGATTGCAATGGGTCCACCTGCCCTGTGCAATGCGAGATATAGGTAGGAGGTAATAAAAAGTATCTCAGTATTTCAGGTTTCGTCGTGGCTGGAACATCAACGACAGTGCAAGCTAGCAGAATAGCTAGCAAAAGTAGATCCTGTCCACAAGTACAACCTGTTCATTGCACAAGTCGTCAGTCAAGACATATAACATGCAACACAGCTCGCATCATACATGCACATTTTCTGGTTGCCACAAGTACAGCACTAGGGGAGCACGGCACGTAGCCGTCAAGTCTTCCACATCCAACCACCAAGAGCAGCATTACCTGGCACATGCAACTATGTGCAGGGAGAGATCCACGTCAGGCCATGCCATCTCATAAACCTCCTGCTTCCGGTAAAACCGGTTGTAAAGCTCCTCCCACTCAGCAGCTGGAGAAACACCCATTACAGCAGCAACAGCTTCACACCGTGCCAGCACCTACTGCTGCACACAGCGGCACATCAGGCGGCCCACAGGACGAGGCTTCGTGCAAAGCAGGCAGCTCGTTTGCCTAAATATGTCCTCAACCTCCTGCTCTCCTCCTCCTCCTCCGCCTCATACCACCGGCAAGCACAGCGCCATGCACACCTGCGTTTCCGCTGCTCAACAAACCCTACAGATGTAGCCTTAACGGGTGCTTAACGGCTTAATTGCCTAAGCCCCGCTCGCTCAACAAGAGTGGCATTTGACGGCTGTCGCGCAAGTGGACTTCAATCGAACGGTTGTAGTGACGTCTACGGCAACGGCAAGTAACGCGTTAAGCAATCAGAGTCATTGCCGCCATTGTCGTCGTCTTAGTCAGGGTCACCGTCATTGCCGCCGGGTGAGGGTGCAGCTACGGGGAGCGGTAGCGCTTGTGGACGGAGGAGCCAGCTTACAGTGTAGACGCTTTCTTTTACCAGCCTTTGCATTGCTGAAAAGGCGGCCTGGAGCACAACTGCCTCAGCCTGGCAGCCGGTGTTTTTGGTTTGAGGGTGTTGGGTTTGAAGCTGGGTTTGCTCGCCAGCAGGATGAGAGACTGTATTTGAGGTACATGTAGAGCTAGTGGTTGCTTGTTACTTTGTGCCAAGCATGGCCCCGGCTGGAGTGGCGACGACCACCACAACGGCAGAGCTGCTCGTTGAGCAGTACAAGAAGGTGCAGCGTGCTGCCGACAAGGCGGAGGCGTCCAGTGGTGCGGATGTTGACCGGGCTGTTGATGGATTGAAACACTTGACGAAAGTCAAGGTACATTATATAACTGTGCATGCATGTGCTGCCTTGCCAACCTAAGATACTCGAATATCACCTGATTGCGGTAGCGTAAGTAACCGCGCTCTTTTCTGCACTGCGCTTGTTTTTGTACCCTCCAGTTGCTCTTGGGCAATCAGAGGGTTCAAGGACACCACTGTGTCCATGTCGCAAGGCATTTGTCAGGTAATGCTCTGCATCTGAGATGCAGGCAAGTCAGCATTTGTACTCATTGGTTACAGAAGGCTTGTGCATGGGTGTTTGTGATGGCATGCAGCATTGCACATGCAAAGTTGCGCCGTTGGGTTGCAAGGCTTTTCACAAACTGGTTGTCAGCGCTGATTTAGCCTCGTTTTGCAACGTTTGACAATGGTGACTACTGTTGGCTTATGTGAGTTGTTGCGCAGGTCACAACAGAGCTGCTTGTACAAACGCAGCTTGGCAGGTTGGTGCGCAAGCTTGCAAAGCATCCTTCTGAGAAGATAGCCAAAGCCGCTACCGCACTTGTAGAGCATTGGAAGCAGGCTGTTGCGCAGGAAACAAGCCTTGACAGCCCCAAGTCCAAGAGTGTAGGGTCCAGCCAAGCTAGCGTGAAGCCGCCATCACCAAAGGTGCGCATTACTGTCCACACAAAGACACTTGTTTCAACTGCATGCACGGGCAGCTCATCAGCTTTCTCTTTTGGTGATGCATTCCGCGAAACTATATATATATGCCTGGTCCTGTTAGCCATGCAGCAGTCCAACATGCACTAATGTTGCGCCTAACTTTAGCATTGGCTTTCAGATTGAGAAGGTGCGGCAGAACGGACTAGCTGCGAATGGACACAACAAGCCCAGCAACACCAGGCCTGCGCAACCAGCAAGGCCGTCGCCTTTGTCAAAGCCCGCTGCATCCGGAGACCCAACGCGCGACAAGCTGCGGCAGCTGATGGCAGAAGCGCTGCAGCTTGCCGAGCACGAAGATGAATGCAAAGGGCACGACAAGCATGCAGTGGCAGCGGCTATAGAACAAGAATTGTGGAAACGCCATGGTGGCACGAAAGACCTAAAGGACTACAAGGCCAAGTACCGATCTATATCTTTCAACATGAAGGTAAGTCGGCCAGGCATGGTTGTAACATCGCAGCAGTACGCTCAAGCGCTCATTATAACATCCAGGACCCAATCAATCCAGACTTGCGACGGCGCTTGCTTGCGGAAGTTATCTCGCCAGAAGAGTTGATGGACATGTCAGCGGAGGATATGGCGAGCGATGCAAAGAAGGCAGAGAATCAGAGCATCCGAGACAAGAAGCTTTATGACTGCCAACGAGGTTCCATCGAGTCGACAGGCGCAACAACCGATCAGTTCAAATGCGGCAAATGCGGCCAGCGCAAATGCACCTATTATCAGATGCAAACCCGCAGCGCTGATGAGCCCATGACAACCTACGTCACTTGCGTCAACTGCAATAATCGGTGGAAGTTCTGTTAGTGAGTCAGTCAGACTGTGTCTGCAGCTGTAAATATGGTAGCATCCAGCTGGAGTGCAGTACTTGTATATGCTCGCGTGAATACCTCTTCTGTGCTGGTCATCTGGCCTTGTTGCTTGCGTATACCTGATGCACCTTCGCACTTGTACAGCATCAGATATTGCACAACCAAACTTTCGCCATAAAACCCTTGTTGCCTATCATGGACGCGGCAACAATAGTTGCAACATGTGGAATGGCCTGATGCAGTTTAAGCACTCAATCTGCACAGCTAGTAGCATGGGACCCTCCACCTTTGTGGGGGCTCCTTATTGGTGATGTGGCAAGCAGTGCTCAGTGATGATGACGTGTATTGCTGCTCATGACAACTCTCTTCATGGTTGGAGTAGGTGGCGAGGCGAGTGCGGGTGTTGAGGACGATACAGGTGGAGTGCTGAGTGCTGAGCGGGGATCTGGCGCTGCCATTGTGGTACTGCTGTGTGCTATGTCATGCTGTGTGTAGCGACACGCTAGTGTGTTGGTGTGGTATGTGGTAATGAGCAACTGGCGCTGTGATGAACCTGTGTACGCTAGTATGTAAGAGAGTGTGGTCTACTTGCCCGCCGACAACGGAGGCGGACGCTGCGCTGGTGTCAACGTGTGCCAGTCTGCCAGAGGCAGCGAGGCGGCACAGGTGATGCTGGAGCGGCGACCGGTGTGGTGTGAGTGGACAAGGGACAGAGGGTGTGTGACGTTTGGCGTGTATAATGGCGAGGTGAGAGCGTGGGTGTGGGCGTGGGCGGTGAGCGTGGGTGTAGTGAGCAATACATGCTGTAACCGCACCCATGTATACATATGTATGGTTGGCTGCGGTGTCACACAGCCACTTGTACCCGATGTATAGGTCTTGTATAAGTTTGGTTGCTGTTGTACAGGATAAGCACGAGGCTGTTATAAGCATCCGTTTTAGCGCCATGCATCGCATGTAGCAAGCCACATGCACGTCAATGCTGCATATACGACCTGGGCTAATCTACCCTCTACTCTACCTCTACTCCTACCGTGTGATAGTAGTTCTTGCGAGGTCTGGCCACGGTCTTTTCATATGTATACGTACAATGTCTCTATATGTGGCATGTATGGTTGCCTGCACAATTTATACGATGTCATGGTTATACCACACCGATGTGAGTGTGGTACGGTATAAGCGTGTAAGTACAAATGCGGAGTAGAATGTGAGTAAATCGTATGATCTGGTGTGTGCAAGAACCATGTCACGCGTGTGACCCTCCCTGCATGAGACTTGTGCCCTTGAAAACATTTAATACCCTTAACATGCCATACGCGTATGTACAAATAAGTAGACAAACAGCACATGTGGGCTAGCTGCGCCCGTTTACAACAGCTAGTGGCATGCGCTCCTTCATAGCCTCAAAGAGCTTGCTGTTGTACCGTTTCACCTGCATTGTTCCCAGTGTGAGGTCATGGAGCCAAGAGCGAGCGCACTGGACACAGACATGAGTTTGTTGTTGGTTGGTCCATTCCAGTCAACACAACGAGCTTAGAACTTACTTGCGCTCGTAATCTGTCAAATTGAGCCAATAACGCAGCAGACTCTTGCGAATGGGCATTTCGCGCCTCGGCAATTTTGCTCTGCATCTCAGCCACCTGTCGCAACAATCAACAATGTTAGTGGCGTGACACTTCTAACCTTGCTCTGTCTTGTTGTGTCATTCCCTGACCTTAGCCTCCATGGCCTCTGCTTGTGCCGCTGCGTGTGCGCGTTCCCGTTCCACTGTTGTTCTGCTGTCCCTCGCAGTGTGCACTGCAGTGGCTGCTTTGTCTCTTTTGACTGAGGCGTGTTCTTCAAAACGCCTCAACCGCTCTTCGGCATTTTGTGCTGCACAGACCATGCAGGTCAGCACGTGTTGCCACTTGTGCGACATGTCCAGCACCACTGCTGACCTTGCCGGCTCAGGTGCTGTTGTGACAGCTGCAAGTCCAGTGTCTTCTTGTGTTGAGCTTCCAGCTGTGCCTTAGCCGCCTTGACATTACGAGACACAGCTTTCCTCTTTGTGACCTGTGGCGATTGCAGTGAGGAGACAGCAAATGGTTGCACAGTGAACTGCATGTGGCGCAAGACTGTTCTATTGTTGACTACCTCAGCCTCCAGCTCTTCGAGCATCTGTATGCACTTTCTGACCTTTTCCTCAACCTGCATGCGATAAACTCAGTCAACTACACATTGGTGTGTACGCAGGAAGCATGGTTGCTGTTGCATGACTAAGTGTCACCTTCTGCGTGCTTTCCACTTTGCCCAACAGCTCGCGTGAACGCTGCTCCGCATTGGCAATTGCCGTACGCTCATCTTCAACTGCTTGCGCCAATTCTTCCAGTAATCTCTGCCAACCATTGTGATGAGTTTGATTACGCAGCGTGCAACACTTGGAAAAGCATTGCCACACAGACAGCCAACCTACCTGCAGCTTCTGTGGCGACTGCACTATCTGGCTTTGAAATCTAGCATTCTCCTCGCGAGCTTTGCTCAACTTCTCCTTGACGTCTCCGACCTACATATCATGCCCTGAGCTGCAAAGCAAAGCGACAGCAGCACTACACATCACAACAATCAGCCTGACTTAATAGCTCTCTAAGATGTGCTCACCTTTTGCGTCAACTGGATGCTGGTTGACTTAAAAGATGTTACCTCTGACTTCAACACGGCCTAGAAGCAGAGATGCGACGTTAGTCAGAACTACTTGTGTCTGAACTACTTGCGATGCATCGTGTACTGGACCCAGGCATGGGTATGGCACCTGTTGGTGGTTCAGTGCATTCAACTTGGCGGTGATCTCATCCACCTCGGTTTGCATCCTAGCTACTGTTGGCTCATCAGCGGCCCGCTGCTGCTGTATCTTTGCCAGCTCACTCTTAAGCTGCAAACAGATTGTAAGCTCACACAGAAAAGCATTCCAACCATAAGCCAAGCAACTGACGCGTTGCCCACAATCATTGTGGAGCTGCATGTTAACAGCAAACTTGCGAGGCAGTACAAAAGCATTGCAAGGAGTGAAATGCAACCACTTGAACGTGTACCTGCATGTTGGCCTCCTCAAGCTGTGTTTTTCGGTCTAACGTAGCCTCGCTTTGCTCTTGCAGCTGCTGGTAGGCAGACAGCTTTTCTTCACGAAACTTTGCAAAATTAATGACTGCGCTGAGGTTGCGCCTCAAGCGCTTGTGGTCCGGCTTTGCGATATCTTGAAACGTAAAGTCCTGCGTACAAATGCTGCTCGTTCACTTATCCCTACACAGGAACTCACACAGGAACTGAATGACACCCCGAGCCCTTTTGATCTCCACATGCATGCTGTGCTGGATGTAACCAACACATGTGCCCTACATGTGGACAGAATAAAGAAACTTTTTGAACTACACAAGAAGTCGTACACGGCATGAATGAAACACTCCTCCACTTCTCCTCTGCATCTGATATTAACAGTCGAGCTGTATGCAATGTGCATATACATGAATATGGTAATTACCATATATACCCTGCACAATATGGCTATGAACACATGTGCACAAGGGAAGTGCTGGTACAAGGTGACATCGACAAGCAAAGTGGACAGTTCTATGGCTGTTGAATTCATTGTGTGGCATACACGTACCGACACCCCTGACGCCTGCATGAGCCTAGAAACAGCTCTGTCAAACGCCAGGTGTCCAATGGACTCGTCGTGCATTTCCGGGTACTCCAGCTCATTGATGGCGGAAAAGACGGGCTGCTGCAGCTCCTCTCTGTATGACACGTCAACAGAAGTTTCACAAAGAATGACCAAGCTCTACTGCTTGACAGTGACTAGCTATAGTATTCTGACTGCACTGCTCGCAATCGGTGCAGATTAACAACCTATGGGCAAGACTATTAAACTTTGAGTATACTGTGACTGTCCATACGCTATTCTCACCTTGTCATGCCCATAAGGAGGTGCAAGAAGCCGTCATATACAGGCTTGACCACCTCGTAGGAGGGTTTGAGCAAGTCCTGCTCCGACAGAGGGAGCTCCAGCTCCTGCAGGCATGCCAGGATCTCCGCATTCGGCAGGATGGGGAAGGAGTACGACGCCATCCTGAGAAGCAGAACTTCACACCACCACTACTCGTATACCAGGCCCCAGGCCCCAGCCCCCAGGCGCCTGCTGCCCACACAACGCCAACGACGACGACGACGCCCGCCCCGCCGCCGCCCGCCAGCCTAACGGCAACAAGCAAAACAAACAACTCAAAAAGTTAGGCGCCAAAGCCCTAGTCCTTGTGCGCTGCTCGCACAAGCGCTTGTGCGCTCTGCACAAGGGCGTCCCACTGTCTCTGCCTATCCTTGGGGTTGACGTGGACGGCCTTGGCGGAGGGCGGCGGACACCGGCGAGGAGGCGGTGTCGGGGTGAGGCGTGTCGTTACTGGTGTCGTTGCCTGGGCAACGTGTAACTGACGCTGTCATTTCACCTGCCTGTAATTGTGGTGCGCCGTGCTTAATTGAAAGGGCAGTCCTGCCGGCAGCTGATGTGGCGGTAACTGTGTCGTTGTCGGGCGTAGTTGATGATGGCGGCGTTGTTGGTGGCGCCGGTGGTGCCGCCGTCGGTTGTGCATTGCAGGATAGGCGCGTCTGCCTCGTCGTCGTCGTCGTCTTCGTCGTCATCTTCGTGCGTGAGATGTGTTGGGCGGTCACCGGCACCACGCCTGGTGCTTGCGCGAGGGTTGGGGCCTGCAGGAGCGTCCTTTTTTGCGCCTCTGCCTGCTGGGCGAAGGAGACGGCGGCGACGACCTCCTCCTTCTCGTTGTCCTCCTCTCGCTTGCAGCGCTGCTGCTGCCGGCGAGGCAGCCTTCCCTCAGGAGGCGGTTCCTAGCACAGCTGACGACCAGGTAACAGCCTAAGCATAAAATCACCTTTAACGCAGTTGGCATCAGCAGCTCAACTTCTCTCTCGGGTCAATTGAGATGGGCGCATATGTCCATTGATCAGTACAGCGCAGCATTGCCAACGTCTTGGCAATGCTGCCATACACTGTTAAATCATCTACACAGACCACATACGTTGCTGTAGAGACGTTAGGACGAGGCTGGATGGTTTGGGGCTAAGCATCATGTGTTGTGCGAACACCAACTTAGTCAGGGTGTGCGTTGAGTTCAGCATGCAAAATTGGTTTTGCTGGTGCCAAGGTGTCTGTGGTGTGTTGAGTTTCGCTTATGGTCAGTAATGTCAATGCGCCAGTTGAGGTAGCTGGTCTTGCAAAGACCTTGCATTCACCCGCTGTGAGTGTGAGCAGCAAGCGTCGATTGAGACAGAGGATGCGACACAACGATCTGTACTGGCACCATTTGGGGCATTGGGCCCGCTTGGCCGCTTGATTGGCAACATTGACCAGTGGTTGGGGCTGAGAGAAAGGCGCAGGTTGCAGGTAATGTGATCGATCTGGCGGCACTCCATGCAGCTTACGCTTGCATGCACTCTGCTGGCATACGGCGTTGCCTTAAGCAGTCAGTGTTGATCATTGAGATTGCAGGCATTAGAGGCTGCAGCGAATACGGCGCCAACTGATGCAAGCAAACAGTTTGACTTGTACCGAGCTCTCAATAAGAGAAAGGAGTAAGCAACATGCACTCAAGCCGTCTGGTTGGCTGCATTCAGGTTTGCAAGCTGTAGTCACGCTTTGTGTACTGCTGATTTCGCGCTTGCGCTACAGTTCAATTAAAGTTGTGGAACACTTTGAGTCTCATCCTGAGCATGCGGTGAATACGGCAAGCGCTGTGGAGTACTTGCGTGCACTGGTCGCAACCAACAGTATTGACAGGTTCATTCCTAGCCGTAAAAACAATGCTACAGACACTTCTCCCGCCTTCCAGGAACTGGTGAGACGGTGTGCATCCTGCTCATGCAGCAAGAAGTTTGATCCAAGGGCTTTGTCACTGGTTGGCTTGTATGCATATGCGGTACCACACTACCATGCATACCACATTATTATAGTTTACAGTAACATCTCTTTGATGACAGCCAGCCGCTTACTCGATGCATGCTACTATGCAGCTTGCCGATCTACAGCAGCGATCCGGAGGCGATGCAAGTCAGTTGCAAGCGCAAGCTTTTGGTGTCACTGACAGACGCCCGCTTCATGTCATCCTGGTACTATTCTATCATCCATTATGTGGCGGAGTGGCTACTTATACAGTCTAGGCCTGTTGATGGTAGTCGATCTACCCAAGTTTGCTGGCATAAGCAGCCATGGTACTCACCGTGCATGTGGTTGTTCAACACAGGTGGACAAGAATGGGTCGTCTGGCCCGTTGAGGGTACTTAAGGAAGTGTTGGGCACCATGCTGGTCTTCGCGTGCATGTATGCTGCCTGGTAAGTTGATTGGCACTCTCTTGCTTGCACAAGCTCATTGGTCGTTGCCTGCTATGTTGTCGTTACGAGCGGTTGCTCAGGCTTTTTGGCATTGAGGCGCTGCGGAAGTATGCCAGTGGTGTTGCTGGCGTCAGCACTTCGTCCAGTGTGCAGTCTGCAAGCTCGTACGCCCCAAAAGAGTATAACAAAGATTCCATGCTTGAAAAGGTGTGCGGGCAGTCCTTCTGTGATTCCCAACGACGCTGCCTGCTTACAAGCTCCCCGTCATGAGTTGCCTAACAAATCTGACTGCAGAATGTTAAGACATTCGCGGATGTGAAAGGCTGCGATGAAGCCAAGGCAGAGCTAGAAGAAGTTGTGCAATACTTGAAGAGCCCTGAGAAGTTTACACGGCTAGGTGGCAAGCTTCCTAAGGTGTGCGTAGCTTGGTTTGCACAGCAAGTGTTTTTTTTTTTTTTATTTAACAGCTGTTGCATGCACTGTCTCGCACATAGCGTTAGCTGACAGCTTTGTCCTGCTGGCTATGCGTTGCACCTACACTTTACATCGTATCAGGACCACGTAATTACAGTTGTCCTTGGAGTAACGTCCTGTGTTGCAGGGTATTCTGCTAACTGGTGCTCCGGGTACTGGGAAGACGCTGCTGGCCAAGGTAGGTTGCGCAACGGGTAGCAGGCAGGCAGGATGCATCTCCTATGACCACAACCACATTGCTCTGTATGAACAACAGGCCATAGCTGGAGAGGCTGGAGTGCCGTTCTTCTACCGTGCTGGCTCCGAGTTTGAGGAGATGTACGGTGAAGTGCAGGCCATTCTTTCGCCAGTGCTCTTTGTATATCTACTTGATTGACATGGACATTCTTGCAGGTTTGTTGGGGTTGGGTCCCGCCGAGTGCGCGCGTTGTTTGCTGCAGCCAAAAAGAAGGTAGCTTGCCAGCAACTTTATGTGTTTGTGTGTCCCCTTGGTTTGGAGCTCATCATATGGTCCAATCGCAGGCGCCCTGCATAGTGTTCATCGATGAGATTGATGCCGTTGGAGGGAGCCGCAAGTACTGGGAGAGTCACACACGGAAGACGCTAAATCAGCTCCTTGTGGAGATGGATGGTTTTGAAGCCAATGAGGGCATCATTGTTTTGGCGGCCACGAACCTTCCCGAAACCCTGGACCCGGCGCTCACGAGACCGGGCCGTTTCGACCGCACGATTGCTGTACCCACCCCTGATGTTAAGGGGCGCCTTGAGATCATCAAGCACTATCTGAAAGACAAGCCCGTGTCCGCAGACGTGAGCCCAGAGGTTCTTGCGCGCGGGACAACAGGCTTCAGCGGTGCAGACTTGGCCAATCTCATCAATGTTGCTGCCGTGAAAGCGGCATTGGAGAACTCTGATTCTCTTTCGAACTTCCACCTTGACTTTGCCAAGGACCGTATACTTATGGGCACGGAGCGTAAGTCAGCGCAAGTTTCTGAAGAAAGCAGGAAGCTGACTGCCTACCATGAAAGTGGTCACACGCTCGTTGCGCTGAACACGGCTGGAGCTATCCCTGTCCACAAGGCCACCATAGTGCCACGTGGAAGCAGCTTGGGCATGATGGTGCAGCTTCCAGACAAGGACGAAACATCAGTTTCCATGCGGCAACTGCTTGCCAGGTTGGATGTGGCGATGGGCGGCCGTGTTGCCGAGGAGTTGATCTTCGGCGCGGATCAGGTCTTAACAGGGTTGTGTTGCTTATAAGAGCTGTGTGTTGAGACAGTGGAGGTCGCATCCTGACTTACTGTCAACCCAGGTGAGCACAGGAGCGCAAAGTGATCTCAAGGCTGCAACTGCTATCGCAAGGCACATGGTATGTGCTGAACCCAGCGTTTGTAATCCACATTGCAGTCTTGTGCATCCGAATGCACTTGGTGACTGACCAAATTGAGTGGCTTGCAGGTCACGCAATGTGGGATGAGTGATCTGATTGGACCCGTGTATGTTGCTGACACCGCATCTCACAAGGCTGGCTTGGAAACGCAGAAAACAATTGATGCTGAGGTACCAATGAGCAGCTGGTGCTGTATTGACACTTGCTTTGTTTTGGAGTTTGTTGCACAATGTGGTCATTTCATGTATCAAACTTTGCCAACCTGTCGGCAGGTGAGGCGGCTTCTGAGAGAAGCATATGTCCGAGTGCAAAAGCTTCTTGCTAAGGTAAGCTGCTCTTTGTTGTTGCTGTTAGCATGTTGACGCACGCAGTAGTCAAGATGGTGACAACCTGATCATATGCAGCATGAGAAGGATCTGCATTTGCTTGCGGGGAGTTTACTCGAACATGAGACCTTGACTGCTGATGAGATCAGGACCATATTGGAGCTTGGACCGAAGGCGCTAGACAAGTCTTTAGAGAAAGCAATGTTGTAATGTGCGTTGGTAGAAAGCAATAAGCATTGTGTTGTGTAGCTAGCTGCTGTATGTACATTGTATGATGTATGTTGACAAGCAGTAGTCGTTGGATCTATGGCTAACAGGTGCTTTGTTGTGTATACGAGCCAATGATTTGTGCCAAGCGTATGCAGTGATTATAAAGACTGCACCTTTTACGGCGCACAAGTAGCATGCATCTTGTGTACAGTTGTGTTAGATGTAATGCAAAACACGTAGTACAATGTGGCATGCCTCCAAGTGCGTGCAGTGAGTGGGCTGATGAGCAGCAGATGCAATTGCACTCGCATGCATGTGTGTAGTTGCTGGTAGTGAGGGCTTACCTTGGTAGATACCTTGCTGGTACAAGTCCTCATGAAGCAAATTGGAAGCACTACTGCTATTAGTGCACAAACATGCTCCCTATGTGCCTTCATGTGGTCCCCTTGGTTTGCTTGCCCCTGCTCTTGTACCACTACACCAACATTGCACGCACGCATACACATAGCTAGGCTAGTTGTAGGATAGGCCAACGGCTATATCCTCTGGTGTAATAAGTTGTTAAATTGTGCATATGTTTTGCTTGCCGCAAGGTAGATAGATAGGGTGCATTACTTCACCACATTTCATATATATGAGCACAGCCGCGTCCACAGCCACAGTTACACAGATCCATCTACAGATTTCTTTTACGCATGCGGAGTGGCATGGGTAAGTAAAGTCGAGATCCCTGACAAAGATTGTTAGTAGCAGCCGTGCAACCATAACCAGACAATTGGACTTAATACAACTTGCTAACCGCCGGGTTGTGAAACTCAACCATTTTACTTAAAAGACGAGAAGCGCATGAGGTGGTGGCTTGTTGCTGATTTTACCGGAACTTGTGCATGAAGCACGTGTTTTATGGAAAGCCTTTTCCTTAATTGTCGCCATGTGACATGTAAGGAAAAAGGCCTTTCCTATGGAACCCCACGGTGCACACAACTAGTTAATATCGATACTAAAAACATGTTGCGGGACACTGGGTCGTACGCAATCTCAAATAAGTCTCTAAAAGGGCTTGCCCATTCAGCTTTGCATGGCCACACGCACAATGTTGTTTTTATAATGTCAATCATTGACAGCATTGCAGGCTACTTATACCTATTACCCCTTCTGCTACGTACTTTACTTTACCTCTTTAAGTCGCGAGGTGCCGTGATAACCTTTAATGTCAACGCCATTTTGATAATCGAGCCCACACAAGCCCACCAGACACGGCAATGCAATTGCACATCACGATAATTTAACAATGTAAGTTAGCATGCATGAGCTGCGTGGGCCTCACGCCTCAAGAGTACCGTCACGTCTAACAGGGTAGTCATCAGGGTAGGTCATGGTTGTAACAAGTGGGCTCCGACCACTAGGCTATGGCAATAGACGCTGCCATGAGTGAGGTCTGTCACAATTTATCCCGATTGGTGACAATGGTGGTGGCCAACTTAGCGCTGCGCACATGGCCGTACTCGTTCTTTGCAAGAGAGCTACGCCCTAAGCCGTCGCAGTGCACATGCAATCTACCGCATATCTATAAACAAGCTTGACATACGGCGTATGCAATCGTTTGCGATGCACCACACAGCGCAACACTAGCGTCATACATCATACGCAAAGCAAACCTGGGGATAGACGCTACAATGTCTGTCTGCCATGTGTGTGGTTCGGAGCACCAACGGCGGAACGCTAGCACGTCAACTTGATGGTGAACTATGGCATGTGCTATCTGCACTTTGTGCCGCACGACAACATGAAGCTGATAATACCAACAAATGTCAGTATAAATATGAAAAAGGTGGTTGTTAAATGCAGTGATAGTGAGAGGACAGTGGCTGAGATTGTAACTGTCACTATTTGGGAAAAGAGAAAGAGAAGTTCTACTCAGTTATGTTCCTACTCATGCTGTGACGGGAAGGTACGTTGAATTACCACAAGTCGACTATAAAAGCATCAAGTCTTTTGTGGTCGAGTGGGCTGTGACATTGGTCATCGGAGCTTGAGACCCGGGTTCGATTCCTGCCTTGCACACGAATTCCGCGGTTGTTGTTTCTCGATCCAATAACATAGTAAATGGTCACTTTATGAGTACCATCATCGATGGGTCGCGACTTGCCTAATGGCAGTCGCGCCGAACTGACCAGTTCAGTCGGCGCGGCAGGGCGCGACCTGCCTATCGCGGCGACGCCCCCTGTGGGGCCGGCAGCGGCGGGCTATGCGCGCGCTGACCGGTATGGGCCTAAATTGGCCGGTCCTTGGATGGTGGGGCCGGGGACCGACCCTAAATCAGACCCCTGGGAAGATTCCCCAGCTGATGGGCGCCAGCTGCCGAGGACGTCAGCGTTCTTAAGTGGGGGGAATGTAACGGGAAGGTACATTAAATTACCACAAATCGACCATAAAAGCACCAAGTCTTTTGTGGTCGAGTGGGCTGTGACACATGCACTCCTCGCTACATATGCTTTTCAATAGCAAGCATGCAAGTTATGGCAAGCACATAAGTCAAGCACGCCATATGCATGGGGGTTGTAAAAATTGGTTTGCTTTTCGCTTCTTGCTCCCGATGACTTGCTGCTTGTTGGCTTGCATTGCCAGCATTGCATGTGAATGTGCATGATGTGCAAATTGACTTATACCATATGCATGATTGTGCTGCCTGCTTGCTCGTACCGACTGCCCCGCCTTGCATTTGCACATCGCATATCGGAGCATCTAGCCTAAGCCCCGGATGTAATGGAGTTTGTCTCTACTGTTTTGTCGTCTTGCCAACTGTATGCGTGGGTGTGTGCATGATTGTGCATTACCTACCCGAATCCATGCCATATGCATGGTACTTCTAACCGGGATTTGGTGTGCCAATCAAGCACAATCACGCGGGTATATCCACATGGTCGTGGTGGAGTGGAACAATTCATCACATCAAGGCATGGCCCTTGCGGTGAATGCACACCTTGGCGGGTGCTAGAGCGCGAGCGATTACTACCACGTGACAGTTGAATGTGTGATCAGCAACGTGGTACCACACAAGCTCCCATTACTGCCTCCCTAAACGCCAGTCAAACACATGCACGCATCTATGTCTGGCATCTTTCACACACATGCTGCGCGCAGTTCCTGTTATTGATGGTTAGTGTCTTTATTGAGAGTTGTACTACACGCTGCTACAGCCAAAGACAACTACATGACGAGAGAATGTTAGAGAATGTTAGAATAATCTATGCCCAAAAGAATTCCAAGTGGTGCGCAACTTACTGCGTCCCTCAACCAAGCACAAAGTTGTCAACGCGTAAAAGCACTTCGTTCCTCTGCAGATGAGAGCAAGGTCAGCTCAGAAGAGCAAAACCTGCCAATCCTTCGCAACAGTAATGAACCCGACGTACCCGTAGGAAGCCTGGGGTATAAGGTGCATTGTATCTTGCAAGCAATGTTGGACCAACGGCCTGTAGCCCGTCCTTGGCAAGAGCCTCTCTCAAGAGGGATTCCTCCCTCCTTGCATCTGCATCAGAGGCGACTCCACCGAACGTGCGCGTAGCAAAGAACCCGCCGTCCTCCTCACGCACACGGACAGATGAATCTTTTGGCACTGGGAGGCTGCCAAAAACCATAAGGGGTAGCAGATTGATAACAACACCACACAAAGTGCTGTGACTGTTTGCAGCTAAGCTCTTGTGGCGATTGTTACAAGGAGGATCATCAGCATGCAATGGTCAGCATGTGCAAGTGGGGTAGGGTGCATGCAGTTGCTATACCTGTCAACTGGCCCGCCTTTGGGCACAACGAAGCTCATAATGTTTGAATTGCTGCTGGAAACTGATGTCAACACAGGTACGGTCATACTCATCTTCTCCCCTTGGTCGTTCAGGCCAAATATGTACCCCGCTAGCTGGTTGAAGGCTTTCCTGCTTGCATCGTCACCAGTGGACATGTCTACTTCAGCCACAATAAATGGCTCATACCTGCGGACCTGGACCAGAGCTTATCTCTACTTTGAATTGGCGTGCACATGCAAGCAACCAAGCCATTTACTGCAGAGCACCATCAACGTCCCCCTCGTAATAGATCCGCAGATACTGTTACCACACACGCGGGGAAAGGCGAGGGGGGATGTAAGGGGGGTACCTCATAGTTGTGCAGCCGTTTCAATGGGAGATAGGACGGAGCGTCCAATTTGGGTACGGTCCCCTTGAAAGAACACTGTCTAAGAACCTCTCGAACTCCTTCCCATGACAGATACTCATTGTTGCCAATGGAGTCCCACTTGTCGATATGCTTGTTGAATAGCCCTGTTTCGGGGTTGATGCCCATGATGGACACACCGGTGAACGTCAGCTGAGGCTGCCAAGGAAGCAACCTGAAAATCATTTGCATTGTCCACCTTGTGGTGATCTCCAAGTCTCCTGTCTGTGAACCGCAGTTAATGCTTAAGTGTCGACCTCTTTGCATGTTCTGCTTGTAGTCATCTGCATTGTTCCATAGTGATCAACTGGCTTTCCATACCTGCTTGACGTCATGCAGGTAAAACTTGGGGGTAAAGACGAACCGCAGCATCTGTATGTTGAACAAATACCCATCTGCAGTGTCATACTTGGTAATGGGATCAACAAACGCCACCTTCTTGTCGTAGCGTGTCCTGGCAGCCCCAAGTGTTACTAAATGACAGTCATGCATGCACAAGCATGACTGTAATATATGCATGCGAGGGCCAGTAGTAGAGCTGGTCGTAACATCGGCAGTGAGGTCCAATGTCAGATGCCACAACTCACTTGTCAATGCCTGCATGTTGAGGCATCTGTCAGCGGCCAAGCAACGGAATACACTCGAGCGGCTAAGATGTCTGATTCAAAACAATCAGCTACCTTTCTCGTCGAAAAGGTGAACAAGGTCCCCTCGTAAAAACTCCATCATATCGTTCATGTACTCTTGTGTGATCTTCATCTTGCCCTCTGCTTGTGTGCTTGCTGAAGTTGCCGAACAAGTAGTGAAACAGCGCCGTTGTTGACGCTGTTTCCGCTGTGGTGATCGACAAGTGCTTGCAATCCTCAAACTCTGTGAACCACAGGGCTACATCTCAGCATCGGCTGCTACAGAAACCGACAGGCTGTGTCAGCACAAGACTCAGCGCTGACGAACGACTGTCACAACTTCCGAGGTCGGTGTGCTAGGAGCCAGTATAAGCAAGCTTGCTATAGTGCTCAGCTGATCCCTAAGTTTTCCTGAGCTTCTCAAACTACTGCATTCAAGCTTGTAACGTGTGCAAACAGCAAGCATGGAAACGCGCACCAATTGAGCCGGCTTGACAGCTTGACCTCTCAGCAGCGCAGTTGTTGGCGGCAGCGCATAAATTTCAGCTCGCTTGCTCGTAGCTGTCTGCGGACAGGCGCTCAATGACGCCGCGCTCTTAGCAAACCCGCTCGCAGCTGCCGTCTTGCACAGGCCAGCTGCAGCAGCAGCCATTCCCACCAGACCGCAGAGCACAAGCTCGATCTACAAGAGAGTACTTTCAACTCAACCGTTCTCACGTATATGCACCTCCCTCACGCACACCTCTGTGTCCTGCAGACGTCCGCCGCCGCCGCCACGCCAGCCACGCTTGCCGCTGCCGCTGCTGATTTGGCTGCTACAGCATTCCACGTCGACAGCCAGCGTCACGCGTCACTACTTGCGAGGCACCGAACACTAGATTGCGTAACGCTGGAGGCTGAAGTCCCAAATGCAGCTCAAGTGACCATACGCAGGTCCTGGCATCAACAAGGACATATAATCGGTCAACGGACGAGCCGAGATTGCCTGCTTTCAAAGCGGGGCTTTGGCGCGAAAAGCTTAGGCCCTTCCTGACTGTAGGCGTTGCTCTAAGAGGCAGCTTCTGAATGGATGAATTGATCAACTTTCTCCCACAGCGCGCGCTTTGGGCAAGCAGCAGGGGCGGGAGCGCTGGGCGGCGGCGGCTGCGGCGGACTGGTTGGTGTGGTTGTATTGTGTACGTGTTGTTCATGCAGTTGTTGTGGCTGTTTGCTTTCAAAACCTACAGTGTGTCGAGGAGCATTGCCAGCGTGGGCTTGGGGCACGGCTGGCAGGCTGCGCTGGTTGTGGTGCCGTGGTAGCTGTTGGTTGGAGTGTTGGCATAGCTGCTTCAGGCAGGCAGTGATTACCAACCGACAGGTTACTTCTGACTGTATGGTGCCCAACCAATCGTGTTGAGCTGGTCGTCAGTGTCTTGTGTACAATGGGCAGCTGGCTAGCAGCACACTTTGCGCTTGATGACCAGGGACAAAGCTAGATTAAGGTTTGCAAGACAGGGCGACAGTCAGCTCTTCACGAATGCCGCAACACCATAGTGTGTTGGTAGGATGCTAGAAACGGATGTCGCCACGGCCTACAAGCGCATTCGCGAGCAGGCGCGACAAGCAACGGCCAGCACCGTCCTCGTCTTTGTGTCTACAGCCGACTGCGATTCCATATGTGCACTCAAGATCTTGACGGTAGGCAAGTTTGCGTGTGTGCGCACTATGTCTCACAGCATAGGCCAGTGTGTCAGAGAGAGTGCATGTGTGCGCTGTACCGGTTGTATGTTAGGTGACAAATGTAGTCGTTGTGTAATGGCTGGCAACTGCTTTGCTGACAGCAATTCCATGCGCATTGCTTTGTAGTAGCTTGCTAGCACCATTGTTGAGCGCCAGCGTTGCAGACACTCTTCAAGCAAGACTCTGTGCCCTACTCAGTACTCCCTGTTTGCGGGTATGAGGCATTGACCAAACACGCAGCCAAGACAACCAACGATGATGGCCAGGTGCAGTGCAACAATAATTATTTTGTTGCAGTGTCTTCCGTGGAATGCCAGGCTTGACACATGCTTGCTGGGTAGGCCATCATCGTGGTCATGATAAACTGCGGTGGCGCGGAGCCAGTTAGAAACATTCTGCAGTGTGGCCCGAGCACGACTGTGTACATCATTGACAGCCATCGGCCCCTCAATCACAGCAACATCAACAGCAACAACAAACAAGTACGTGTCCCAAGCCAGCAGTAGTCTTGTTTGCCTAGGAGTCGTGCGGCAGTCATGCAACATGTTGTGATATGGTAACACGTTGTTGTTTGCGCAGGTAGTAGTGCTTTGCACTGACGATGATAGACAGAAGTTAGCAGAGTTGCTAGGACCCTTGCTGCGCGAGCCTGATGTTGATGAAGGTGATGATGACGACGCCGAGTCAAGTTCTGATTCTGATGATGACGACGACGACGACGACGATGGTGCTCGTCCGAGTGCACGAAGGCGGACTGGGCATGGGACGTATGTGAGTGTCAAGCGGGAAAGACGAGACCGCCTTCATAAGTACTACCGTGTCGGTGCATTCTATGGCCGAGCAAGCGGGTGTTTACTGTTTGATGTTGCGCACGCAATGCGCAGAGATACAAACAACCTGTTATGGTGAGCTTCTGCGGTGCTTGTTACTCATCCATTTGTGTCTTGTTGCTGTGTGCAATGCACATAGTAGATTGCGTTTGGGAAGCAGCAGTACAAACCAGATAAATGCACGCAGGTTGGCTATCTTGGCCTTAACAGATCAGCAGTTGCACGAGCGTGTACATCATGAGGGCTACCAGTCATGCTACGAGGAATTGAAACAGCTGGTGTGTAAACACGTTGACCAATTCCTGTGTCTGTTGGTCTTGAATTCACACATGCTCAATTTATGGTTGCAGGTTTACACCCGCAACATTGATGTGGAGAAGAAAAGAACCCTGGAGGATGGCACGGTTGTGCTGAACCCCCAGAAAGCCAGAATAAACTCTGCAGAAGAGTTGCGCTTTTACCAGATCCGGCACTGGTCATTGCACGACTCCATGCTGCATTCACCGTACGTGGCAACACAGCTGAAGACCTGGACAGGGGCAGGCAGACGTGAGCTCGACCGAATGTTGGCCAGGATGGGGATACCATTGAATGAATGCCATCAGAAGTATACACACATGGGCCCTGACCTCAAAAAGTGAGTGAAACGTTTTGCGATACAGATCCATGTTCTGCCTAAATGAAGTCGTGCTGCGCCGTTCCTGTATTATCTCGACATGTAATGCGCAAGTTGCTGCAGGTTGCTAACTGAGAGGTTGGAGAAGTATGCCCCGGAATTCATGTTGCACGATTACAAAATGAAAACCTTTTCATTGCGACACAACTACGAGTAAGTACCCAATTCACTTGCCTTGTCCTTAAGTCAACAAGCAAGCGAGCTTTAGACTGCACCTCAAGAGCACGCCTACTTTTGCCATGTGCAGTATTGTTGGCAATGAGTCGTATGCAAAACAATACTGCCATGTTTGTCATGCTGTCCTGCCAACTGCTGACCGTGAATGCTGTTGTTGCGGCCACCTGACAGTCACGATCCTGTGCTTGGACAGGCAGGAGGTCAGTGCGCCGGATGTTGTATACGCTGCCACCTCGGTGCTGGAGATTGGGTTTGGTTCAAGTGCACAGGACCCGCTGTCCAGTTTTTGGGCCGCTGCTGATCTGCTTTCTGTGTAAGGCTTTCAGCACGCTGTTTAAGCACCTGTCTGGACAAAGCTTGCCAATGCCAGCACTAGTAGTAATGATACATGTGCGTTTGCAGTGATTGCAACCGCCAGTTGTTTCAAGCTGCGGTTGCCAGGTCGTGCATGATGCAACGAGCCATGCTTAAAGTCATCGGCCATCTGTTGCAGCTGCAGGTGCGTACCCGTTTGTTTGAATATAAACAAGGAGTGAGCTCGTCTAACTGTTTTGGACACCTTGTGTCAAGCAGGCTGTGCAACCGCACAGGAACTTAGTGACAATCGAGCTGCCAGAGAACGATGATGCTTACCTGCTCGCACACCCTCTCGCGCTGGCCAAGCTCACGCGCGCGGTCAGGAGCGCTGCCAAGGTTGGGGCATCTACCACTTATGTTCTTATGCAAAATATCAGTATTGGCTCTGCTCTCAATGCGCATATCATTGGCGGCTTCACTCCGCTTCCATGTTCACAAGCTGTGATTATTATTCGTGAAGATGCTGGCATGCATGCTAACCACACTGCTGTATCAGGATATGCTGGGAGCCGGGCGGAAACGGAGGCCGTTCATCACGGTGGCGCATCGTCGGGACCAAAGGTTCTCCCTTGTTGTCGGCGTTGCTGAACGGCCTCGCCTCGAGAGCCCTGGAAAGTATGTGTTTACGCTGCGCCCTCTTGGACACTATGCCAATTGCCTATGATACACGTACTCACTGTGGTCTTGTTATGTAGCATGCTCTCCATCGCGTTCAACACGGCTATCGAGGAGCTTCGAGGAGAGTACAAGGCGGACGGGTTTGAAGCCACTGTGGTGGAGATTGACCGCAAAGAGGTGGCACGGTTCAAAGAGATTCTACTGGACAAGTATATGGCTGGTAACAGCTAGTCGGTCCCTTATTGCCTCCATAGATGATTGATAGACAGTGATAGACTGTGAGCTTGAACAACTTGTTGCAGCGACCTGTTACAGCACAGCTGTACAGCGCACATTGGCACAACTCCATAAAGCACCAAAGTGCAAATCGAACACTTGGCCAGGATTACGTTGTGCCATCTGGCAATCACGCCGACCTGCACCAACTCATCACTGGGCGCATGATGCACGCTACAGATCGTTGCAACATGCAGAACGCAGGACAGGAGAACCTACAGAACCGAAGGCATGGCGCCAGTAGCTGGCTTATAGCTGAGGACTTGTATGTATATGTATAGGAGACATTGCCCACTGTTACCTACTGTTGTGTTGGGGCCAACAGCAGCGGACATTGTTCGAAAGTCAACCATCTTGTGGCACAACCTGAAGATGAAAAGCTATGCATCCCTTACTCGCAGAAGCGGTGGTGATCTGCAACCATTACAGTTGGGTACCTGCAACCCAGTGCTGATGTGTACTACCTGGGCAAGTCAGCGTGATACACACGCCCTGCCCGGCTGGCAGAGCACTGTTGCTGCGTGCGCAGTCGCCTGTGGACCCACACCAGTGCGCGTGCATGCATGGCACGCATGGCGACTTGCATTGGTTGGCAAGTCTATACTAGCGGTTGCCACTGCGGCAAGTTACTAGTGCAGAGCAATGTTGCAGCAAGTACACCCAGCACTCGGCATTCCTTTAATAGCTCTGAGTCAGTCTGGATGGCTCGCCAAAGACGCTTGTGTACTCAATCCGTTGGCACTTGCGTGCTGGCTGGGCTCATAAGTTGGACGTGTATTGTTTACTTTCTATGACTAACAACAGCGTTGCCATTCTGCTCGGCAACGCACACTGCAAGCCAGTCTACACACACTGGCCTCCTGTCTTCAGCCCGGACATGAATGAGTAGGGCAGTGGACAACTAGGCTTAAGCTTTCCTCTGCATTGCTCTTCCTCCCCTCATCCGCCGCCGCCGCCGCCACCCTTGTGTTGCCCCCGCACAAACTGCTAGACGCTTGCGTTGGTGGTGAGCTTCTGCTCTATGCGCCGGCGGCGACAGCGGGAGGGTTGTCGTGCTTGTTCAGTGGGAGGCTAAAGGTGTTCTTGGCATCGCTGTGGTCCTTCTTCTTGTCCGGGGCATGGCGCTGCCCATTCCGAAGCGTCGCAGTGGATACGGCGTGGGCAACCCCGCCGCTCCCGTCCAGCTCGACTTTGTCGTCGACTACCAGTGCCCTGTAAGCATGAAGTGGTGCCCTTTGCTGTCATTGTTGTTGTCCTGGTCCAACGCCTCCCATGCTGTTAACCCACACACACACAGAGCAGCTCAGCCAAGTGGCAGCACTGTCATTGCTGTAAACCAGTCAGTCACACGCTTGTGCTTGCAATGAGGTGCAATAGAGGACGTAAATGAAAGGGCCTGACAAAAGGTTGTAAGATTCTTTCTGCTGTTGCAAATCTTCTCAATTGCGTGCATTTCTGTGCGGCAAGGCATAGTTCTCTAATCTTCTGTGGAAATTGAGTCTGTGAACGATGGTATGAGTACTACTCGCCTTTTGTTGTTTGTTGTCATACAAAGCCAAAGCCTGGCCAGGCTTTTGCTTTGTATGTTGTGTCACGCAAAGATCAAATTCAACACAGTACCGCGTTACACACGCCCTACAAAAACTGCGCATCCGCAAAAGTCAGAAAGCAAGCCAACTTGTCAAGCACTCACAACGACTGAAGTGCTGTTGTTAGCTGTACTGTGCATTTGTGTGTAGCACGCTGCTTGCTGCATATGTTGACACCTTGACCAAAGCCGAAACTCTTGCCGATGTGCGCAGTATTCTGCAAGATCGTGGCCAGTTGTCAAGCAGGTGCTGGCGAAGTACGGCCCCGACAAGCTCTACTTTGTTCTGCACCCGTGCGTGCTCCCTGGCCACCAGTCCGCTTACGACGTCAGCAGGTAGACCCCACATTCACCAAACATATTGCAAGCCAAAGCTCATCAACGCTATGAGTATGGCTGTGGTGCTAAGTGAGCTGCTTTGCTTGATCCAATTTTTATGTTTCTGCACTACAGGGCTGCTGCGGTCTTCATACGCAAGCAGCCAGCCAGGCTGCTGGAGATTGTTGAGTTCCTGTTCACACACCAAAACGAGTTCCGCAATGAGGTGATGAACTGTTACAGTGTGGCTTTAGGTATGGTCAGTGTCAATGATGATGCCAATATGTTGACAGTTGGAGTTTTCATTGCATGCAGGTGATGATGAATAAGACCCGCAAGCAGCTGCTGGAACTGCTGGCAGGCTATGCGAGCAAACACTTCAGCATTCCCGCAGACGAGTTCTACAGGTTTGCAGTAACTTACATTCTGCTCGCTCCTTGTTAAGTAGTAGAAGCCAAGACTGACACGCCTGCGCGTACGCGTTTGCGCGCGTGTGCATTTGCATGTGCGTGGCTGCATGCGCAAGTGTTTGTTGCACGCGCGCAAACGCGTACACGCAGGCGTGTCAAACACATCTTATGCAGGTCGATAGATGATGACGAAGCTTTGATGGCGGTCAAAGTCCCGCAGCGCTTTGCCATAAGCAAGGCCATTTGGAGCACGCCCACATTTTTACTCAACGATGTCGTAGCGGTGAACGTTTCAAGTTCCTGGACACTTGAGCTATGGAGCATGTTCCTGGACCCCTTCTTTCAATGATCTCTGACTGCATCTGCTTGTACAACGTAGCTGCAACAGTACATATGTAGTTGTATGATACCGTAGTATACGCGATTCCATTTACTCACCATGTGGCAAACAGCAAGCCTTGTTCAGCTTCAATTTGCATGCGCACGTCTCAGTCATTGGCACGCGACTTGCTGCATTGTGTTGTGCACTCAGTACATCACGATATGCACAACACCAACATTCTTGAGAGGGTAGCCGTATTGATTTGGCAAGTAACAAACCTTATCATCAGACAGCCTTGCTCTCTCTCTCTCTCTCTCTCTCTCTCTCTCTCTCTCTCTCTCTCTCTCTCTCTCTCTCTCTCTCTCTCTCTCTCTCTCTCTCTCTCTCTCTCTCTCTCTCTCTCTCTCTCTCTCTCTCTCTCTCTCTCTCTCTCTCTCTCTCTCTCTCTCTCTCTCTCTCTCTCTCTCTCTCTCTCTCTCTCTCTCTCTCTCTCTCTCTCTCTCTCTCTCTCTCTCTCTCTCTCTCTCTCTCTCTCTCTCTCTCTCTCTCTCTCTCTCTCTCTCTCTCTCGCGCGCGCTCTCTGCCGTCCAATTCGGACGGATCCAGCGGGTTCGCAGCCACCCCACCCGAAAAACGTCTCAAGCCCTAAAACAGTCTCAGCCTGCGGGTGCAGTGGGGCGTCGTCGATGGCGGCGGCGGTGGCGGCGGCGGTGCTGGCGTTCGGGAGGCTGGGCGGGGTGGGTGCGCTGGCATGCAGGAAGGCGTGTAGTCAACGTCACCCTCTTCCCCCTGCTCTTCATTCTGCTTTGCGGCTGCGCCGTGCTGCTGCAGCTGGTCGTCGCAGAGGGGTGGCCATTCTGTGCCGGGTCGCTGCGGATGTGAGCAAGGGGGAAAGCCTGCATGGCACCGGCGTGGATGCAGTCGATGGCTCGGATGCTGCAGAAGAACCCCATGTGCCTGTCTTGCTTCGCCAGGTAGGCATTCTGGTGTTGGCAACGAAGGAGTACGTACAGTACATATGGTTGGGACAACAGTTAATGAGAAACGAACCCGTTGACTGAACAACATATTCTTACTGCTGCAAAGAAACAGAGAATTGGTAGAAGAATCACAGAACACAGTGAATCCTATGGTTCGTGAACGTCTTATCATGATGATGATATTCAATTTGCAGCTGGGTACGACAGTGTCTGGCATGCGCGTTGCACAAGTTGACTCATGTGCTCAAGTGGTACGCATCGCACAAATTGATTCATGCAAGGAGGGCTCCTTGAACGACTCATGAGTCCAGCTCAGCAAAAGCCAGCAATGACCCAAGCCCAGCGCTTGGGTCATTGCTGGCTTTTTGGGCAAGGCTTCTGCGCATGTTGCAAAACCTTGCATGCATGTTGTAGACGGTCACTTTGCTTCACGTGTTTGCGTGCAGGTACTCTCTTACTTTGAAGGTCGTCAGTTGCACGTGCTGCTAGATGGCACACTCGGTGCAGCCGGCCATGCAAGCGCGCTCATCAACGCCCATCCTGAGATGCACACCTTCATTGGGCTCGATGTCGACCCCGTCGCACACGAGCTCGCCACTCAGAAGCTCAAGGCAGCAGCGGCCGGACGCCAGCTGTCAGTCCATCTCGTGCGCACGAACTTTCGCCATCTCAAGCAGACGCTTGCAAAGCTACCCCCAACAATAGCGGCCAACGGCGTGGATGGCATCCTGCTTGACCTTGGCATGTCCTCTATGCAGGTGACGAGGTTGTGTGTGAAACATAGCAGTCAAGCACGTAACAAACAGCGTACATCACATAATCAAACAGTTGTTTTGATCAAGTACTTTATGGTGCGTGCAGGTGAACACGGCAGATCGCGGGTTTAGTTTCTCCAAGGATGGTCCTGTCGACATGCGCATGGACCCCACTGCAGGGCTGTCTGCGGCGGATATTGTCAACACGTGGCCAGAGTCAGAGCTTGGCGAGTTGATACGAGACTACGGAGAGGACCGTCAGTGGCGGCGCTTAGCTCGCAAGTTGATTGAAGCACGCATTGAGGTATGCAGGACGAGTTATTGGTATGTCACAGGATCATTGTCAGTATCAATTTATGTCAGAGGAGATTGGGTAGCGCTTACATGTGCATGATAAACATGCAGGCATTGCGTGTGTGCGTGCGTATGTTGGCTTTCAAGGTAGCATCAAGCATGCACATTGCACGATCACCTGCGTGAAGAGTGTACCAGCTCTGATGGTCTGTATCCTGTAGGCGCCTATCACAACCACAGCTCAGCTGGCAGCAGCGCTCGGGCCGCTGTTCTACCCTAAGAGCAAAGGCAAGAGGGGTTCGAAGCCGATTCATCCCGCCACGCGCGTGTTTCAGGCCCTGCGCATTGTGGTCAACGACGAGCTGGGCGCTATCAGGCAGGTTCTTCCCCACGCCATCGAGTGCCTCGCGCCCGGAGGCAGGCTCGGCGTCATCAGCTTCCACAGTCTGGAAGACAGGATTGTCAAGCGGGCTTTCAGGCTCGCCGCTGGCATGCATTCAAATGATGATCACAGCGACTTCAACCTCCACAGCTTGTATGGCATGCCTGCATCCATGAAGCCGCCCGCTGAAGCCGTCGTGAAGATACTTACCAAACGGCCTCTTGTGGCTGATGATGATGAGATCGCAGCCAACCCGCGCAGCCGCAGCGCAAAGTTGCGTGTTGTTGAGAAGCTTTAGCAACTGCGGCTTTTTTGTGTTGGTCTGGAATACGAAGAATCAAGCGGTACACGGCTGCTACTGCTCCCAAGTAAGGATGGTTGTTAGCTGCATCGTCGGCGCAAAGCGTATTGCGGACAACTAACATTTGTTTGTTGTGCTGATTTTCATGTCCTCGTGTGACATGGCACAAACAAGCACTATGTGTATATGCGCAGGAAGGGAAGCTACAGCTTGCGGCTGCAGTTGCAGGCATGCGCAGCAGCTATGCTTGCATGCAGGTAACGCCCTTGAGAATGTGAAGCTTGTTCAAGCATGATACATGTATATGTGTTTGCAGCAGTCTGCCTAAGTTGATTGTTTATTATCCAGGTCAATGCTTGGAGCTGGAGGTGCATCATTGCTGTACTACAAGCTAGAGTTGGAGTACCTGACTCCCCACCACTGCACACTGCCAAGTGTCAATCGGAAACCTGCGTCAATGACAGCTGCCACACTACGCAGACCTACCCAGACCTACGTTATGGCAACACTTAACACCGCGGCCGCTGTGTGCAAAGCGAGGCGTGACAATGAGTCTCCGGTTTGCTGTCAGCAGGCTCCACATGCAGCTCAGCTCACTGGGCTGTACATCAGTCGCGCGCTGTTTTCAGGCGTGTGCAGTGCTAGAGAACTGACATAGTGATCATGCCCCTATAGTGGTGGTGACGGTTGAAACCTTCGATCAAGGCTATGTAGCATTGGTTGTAAGCAGATATGGTTGCTAATGCAGTCAATCACGTATCTACAGGTTGCTGCAGGCACCGTGGGCACTAGCTCTGGTCAATGACTAGTTATACATTCGCAGCAAACTTGCAGTGCTGTCCAGGCTTGTACACTACTACTTGTAGTGGTATTGAGGGCAGGCAAGCTCATGCTTTGCATTTGAAGATTGAATCAAGTCAAGTGCAAGCAGCGCACTGCAGCTTACACAAGTTCTGGTAGCTCGCCATACGCATTCTGAGAGCAAAGCAACTGTCGCGTTTGTGAGCTCCCATCCTTCTTGCATGCATGGTGGCCATCATATATAATTGCATACAGATATAAATGCACAGTCGCCAGGCAAGATGCCGGCTGATGTATTGGGTGTTAATGAGCGCTGATAATAGCAGACACGTGCACGCAAAACTCTGGCAACAAGACACTTGGGTATAAATGTAGAATAAGCACTGCAACATGTCTGTACAACTTACCATAACTTCAAAATATCTATGCACACAGACATTTGCTCGCATGCCGACACATTGCACAAAGCTCGGGCAATCAAGTGGCTGCTCTGCTTGCACGATGTTCACACATCGTGCAAGCAAGCACAATACTTGCCAAAGACTTGATCAGCACCTCCGTCAGAATGTGGAGGGCATCCTCCATGCCCTTCTGTACGCCTAGCTGCACACGTGTTCATGCCTCCATCCAGCACTTGTGGCGTAGCCGGACTCGTCACCGGCGGCGGCGGTGGTGAGCTGCGGTGCGGCGTTGAGAGGAGGAGCGGCTGCCGGGTGCCGGCGTCGCTGCGGGCAAGGAGCACAAGCAGGAGAACGGTGCGAGCGGGCTGCAGCGCAGGTGAGTAGCAAGGCTGGTGGCTTTTGCAACAACAGTAGCTGATAGCACATGGAAGGTGGTTTTTGGAGGCGCAGCTCTCTGCATGTGTACTTGTCACTTGCGCATGGAGCTGTGGTGTATATTAGTGCTTTTCAGACGCTTCAGGGAAGCTCTGAAGCGTCTGAAAAGGAGGCTTCAGAGCTTCCCTTGCGTGTAGTTGTGCGCCAGGGCGGCTTTGCTGCCACTGCCATGCAACCCTTCCCTGATTACGACTACACTAGTCATAGCCGGCAGCTACAACCATGGGTTACATAGGAAAAGAATGACTTCTTCTGCATGTAGTTCAACCTGAACTGTCACTTGTCACACGAATCAAGTGGCAGTAGTAGTACTAGTAGTACTTCAGTAATACTGGTTTAGATATTAGCAGTAGCGTACAGCAGTTGCTACAATATCATTGTCGCGCAGAAATTTTAGCACCCTTCCCAAAATTGATGCCTTAAGCTTGAACAAGTACCATCACTCCCAACACAATTGATGACATGTACCTCCTCACTCATCCACTCACTCACTCTCCTCCCCCGCAGCCATGCCCCCCTCCTCCTACTCCATATGGGCCGTCCCCTCCCCTTCCTCCCCCCTCCACTCCACCCTCTCCTCCCTCATCTCCTCCCTGTCCGCCCGGCACAACGCGCCGCCTTTCGCCCCGCACGTGACGGTGTGCGGGGGAATAATTGGAGAAGAGGGGGAGGGGGAGAGGGAGGTTGTGAGACAGTTCGAGGAGAGTGCCAGGGGAGTGGGAAGGTATGAGTGCGAAGTGGAGGAAGTGGGAGTTGGGGAGATATACTATGAGTGCGTGTTCCTCAAGATGAAGGTGAGAGGGTGTGGGTGTAGGTGGATGGGTGGGCGCATGGCCGTGTGGGCGTGCACGCATGCGCAGGTGGGCATGTGCACGTTTGTTTACCTAGTGTGGTCGTGTGCAGGCGTGCGTGTGTGTGTGTGTGCGTGTGCGTGGTTGCGCGTGCATGTATGTGTGTCTGTCTTGCGTTTGTCTACCTGAGGCTGTTTTTGAGCGGAGAGTGTTGACAGTTATGAGTCTGGTTGAATGACTTGTCTGCAAGAACCGGTATCGATCGTGAGATCTCTAGACTTACACCCACTGTGTACCCTTGGTTATAACACACATGTAAGCATGCATGTGTCATTCACACCCTCCTATGATACAACAGCCAACGGAGGGTGTTTTAGCAGCAGCCAAGGCGGCCCGCGCGGCGTTCAGCAAGGGCAACACTAACAACTACATGCCGCATATGAGCCTGATATATTCCGACATGGCGCCCGAGAGCAGGCGCGAGCTCGCGGAGAGCGTTCGGCGGGACCACGCTGAGCTGCTTAATGTATGCTGTGTGTGGTTGTGCCACTTCATGATGTTGGGAGAGTGGCGAGAGAGTGACATGTTGTGTTGTTGCAGGAGAAGTTTCTCGTGGAGAGGTGGGAGCTGTGGAGTACAGACACGCAAGATAAGGAGATGAAGACGTGGAAGCGAGTAGCGGAAGCGAAGCTGAAGTAGTGAGGACACTTCACAATTCGTTTTCCTCAGTTTTGTTGATAAGCAGTTCCCGTAGCTCATTCTGTTGAGACCATCTGCATGTACATCAACCATTGGCGGACGGCAATAGAACCATTCACAGGTTAATGCACTCCCCAACCTGACGAATGTTGGCACGCAAAGTTGCACAAAAAGCGTTTTGAAGATTGGCTTGTGACTGTGCAAAGCACAACACCTTCGTCACACTTCTAGCACACATTGTGCGCGCACACGTGTACATCGCTATGACTACGGAGGGAGTGCTGCGGCACATGCATGACACGAGTGATGGTAGAGTGCTGCGTGGCAGCTACTGAAACCATGTGGAGCAAGTGCGGCAGTCGCGACGGCAGCGGACAGCTGTGGTGGGAGGTTGGGAGCGACGAGGCGAGTCTGCGCGTCGTCCTTGGCAGCTGTGGATGAGGACTAACGCGGCGGCTGTGTGGTAGGTAACTACCATGATACATGCATGCTGCTGGTGCTGGCAGGTGTTCCCTGGTCCTTGCTGCCGGTCTTCCCTTCCCCCCACCCTCCCTTCGTTGCTAGAGTCTACTTAGTTAGCATAGAGGCCCCCCCACCCCGTGTTCTGCTGCTGCTGTGCTGTGCTGTGTCGTTGCTCTTGTTCATATAATGCCACTTGCCCTGCCCCGTATCATGGCCCCTGTGTTGTGCCTTATGCATAAGGTATAATAATGATTGTGCTCAGCCGGATGACAACAATAGATGCATGACCAACAGGGCTGGGCGGTAGTGTTATTGGTAGGGTTGGTGGTGGTAGGTGTTGCAGCCCGGTGGTGAAACATGTTGTTGCGTGAGCTGAATATGAGTGTCTAACAGTGTTGCATGTTGGTTTGTACAACATGTTGAACCAGCGTAAGGCATCAATGCATGCTGCATTGATACTTTGACCTTGTACACATAGGCATACACACGCCGAATGTGGCACATTTACACATGCACACTTGCGCTATTATGCGTCAGCACGGCGTATGGAAATTGTGTAGGTTTGGCGGTGCTGGCAGCGGTGGCAGCCAAATGGAGTAAGTACCGCAATCACCCGGTGGGGGGCATCTTTCTACTCGCTGACGATGCTTGGCACATTGGGGGAGGTCTTTCAGCACGTGCTGCGCCTGTGCGCATGGCAGATGGTGATGGTGCGAGGGACAGCCTGAGGGTAGCGGTACCTGGAAGGTTTCGTCTCTGCGGTAGCGGGTGGCTTGCACCTTGCGGCGAGCGCAGGCAAAGGCAATTATGGAGCGAGGAGCAACGACGGTGACGGCGATATCAAGCTGAGCGCCTGTGGCCCAAGCAGCCTCCCCCTCTCTTCTTTGACCATGAAGGCGGATGCGGCACCCGCATAGATTAGTAGCGGGTGTGTGTGCGCGCGCGGCTGTTGCATGCTGTTGTGCATGTACGTCAAGTACACACACACCAATGGTGTGTGAGGTTTGATAGGCAGCCGTTCGAGGGGTAGGACATCGTGATACATTCCTCATAGCTTACTCGGGAGCAGCAGTTCAACACCCCTTAGGCACACAACCAACCTTGTTTCTCACATAGGAAGTGCCGGCGAAATGTCGCTCGTGCTGCCATTGTTGGTTGCGAAGGTTCTACATACGCACGCACCCCCCAACACACACACACACACAAACACCATGTGCGAAGTTGATATTTGTGTCTTACTTTGATGCAATGCGCATTGTGTTTACAAGGTGGAGGAACCTGTAATGCCAGCAAATAATTGAAATCACTTTTGTATATTACAATTATGCTACACAATACATATATCTTTAAATACCAGCACCAGCCACATGCGATGACTTGTCTCACAACCATGACGTGACAATATGGGATGAACGTAGATTTTAAATATTGAGAACGAAAAAGGCCCCCCCCCCCCTTTCGTTTACATTGCTGAAAGCTAAGGGACCAGGTAGCGCTTACATGTGCATGATAAACATGCAGGCATTGCGTGTGTGCGTGCGTATGTTGGCTTTCAAGGTAGCATCAAGCATGCACATTGCACGATCACCTGCGTGAAGAGTGTACCAGCTCTGATGGTCTGTATCCTGTAGGCGCCTATCACAACCACAGCTCAGCTGGCAGCAGCGNTGCGCCCCCACCAGCAACAGGATTGGTCGAACCAGTTCACGCGGTGTTTGACAGCATTTCGCTATTGTCACGGTGACAAAACTCATTGACACCACCTCCCGTGATAGCCAATGGGAGGCGAGAGTAGTGGCGGCGGCCGACATCGACGGCTCCCAAGCAAACCCTAAGGAAGCGGTCGGCGGTACGTTGCAAGTAAGCGGATTGGCGTGAAAGCGGCGGCATTAGACGCGAGACTTTCGACGTCACTATCAGCGTTAGGCGAACCGCGTGCATGCTGCTCAGAGTGAGCGCTTTATTACCGTAAGCGGTGGCGCGAACTTCTTTGTGTTTTAAACCCGTTGCAATTTGTTTTGCCCTGCACTGCTATGATTGTTCTTGCTCGCAATTTTATGTTGATTTAGTGGCGTAGCCACTGCCCCGTTGCTTGCGGACTGCATCACCCCCTTTACCCACGGTACTCTTGCATGCCTTACATGGGTGCATTCTTAGCACCTTGCTTGCAATAGCCCCTGCTGATTGGTGCTTGTAGCACGTATACACGCTTTACTCAGCTATACAAACACTGTGCACCGACAAGTTATGAATGATTTGTGCTTGTTCGCATGCATCCTTGTCCATGAGCTTGTTGAGCAACTAGCACCTCCTCCCGAGCCAAGGGGACCTCACAGTTATTTTTGGCCTCGCATCTAGACACCGACTCTACCACCTTCCTACCCCACCACCCTCGCATTTACTCTTTGCAGCTTCTCGCGTTCAATAGTGCGCTTGAGTATGCTGCTCTACAGCCCCACCACCTCCTCACACTTGTGCCTTGGTTAAAGTATGTATCCCAGCTGCGAGACACACCTCGCGGTCGAGCCTCCCTTGTACGATAATACAAATAGCAGGATGTGTCTAAGCACATATGATATTGTGCGTTAAATCTTAGGTAGGTCACTCCTTATCACGCATAAGTTGAGTGTTGCATCGCTTACTTATAAATACAATAAGTGTGACAAATTTGATACATTTTCCGAATTGAGCAACGCTACAGACCAACACGGTGTCTTATCATCGAAAGTTTTGCATGGTGACTGTCCAGGGACTGAGGGACTGACGAGTACCTGACCCTGCCTGACTTACCGAATTGGTCCATGAAGGGACTTATAGGACGGTCGGTGCTACTCAGCAATATTTAATGACCGTCAGCGGTCGGCCGATAGCTACACGCGATTAAAGCCTGCTTGAGATGATTAAAATGTAACGTCACCGCATCTTCAGATGACGGCTAATCGCCGGTCATCTATTTCGCTTGATAGCGACCTATTTCGCATAGCAGACAATCACCTTTCGGTCATTTTTTGCAACGGTTGGCTGCCGGTCGTACCATAACCATCTTACCGTATGCGCGGCGGCTTGCCTACTATAGCAAGCCAGTCACTGTCAGTCCCTATTCCGTAACCTGCCCGCTTGTTGATAAGTGACGGCAGACCACCGATCGTCCGTTAGTGCGGCGGCGACCTACCGACTATGACAAGTAAGTGACCGCCCGTCCTTTATTGCCGACGAGCAATGCGGAACGATGGTACATGCGACTAGCGTACCATACAAATGGTATGAAAATTCCATTATTACAATAGCACCATCGTACCATTTTCATTGTACGATAGTGCCATTGTGACAACGCGTTTGAATCACTTCGGTTGCGCAAGGTTCAAATGCTCAACGGCTTCAAGCAAGTTGAACAGTTGAGTTGTGCAGTGGCGGCGGCGGCGGCGGCGGCGGCGGTGATGGCGGCGGCGGCGGTGGCAGCGGCAATGGCTAACAGTAAGCAAGTTTGCTTGGTGCTGTAATGTTGTGTTATGCGCAGCAGCGCATGCAGCCTAACCGCCCTTTTGATCTCATGGCGGCTAGGCCAGGCCAGGCTAGGCTAGGCTAGGCCAGGGCAGGGCATGCGGCGGCGGCGGTATATGGCAAGCAACGGCATGTGTATGTAAGTTGTCACACTGTGAGCATTGGTGTGTATGTTGCTGTTGATGGCGCTGGTGTGATTGACTTGTGCTTGCAGGAGCGGCGGTGGACAAGGAGCGGCTGCGGAGGTGGAGCGCTGAAGCGGCGGCTTGATATAATTTGTACTAACTTTTAAGGCCTTGTATTAGGGTGGTAGTAGTCGTATTAGTAGCAGCAGTAGTAGCCGCTCACAGAAGTTTATGTTGTAGCAAAGTACCAGTATGACTTGCAACACGTGTAATATATTAATTTATTCTTATTTATATTTTTATCTTATTATTATACATCATTGTTGCGACACTTACGTGAGGTATCTAATTATGATTAAACAGTACCCAACATGTACCTTTAAAGGCCCTTCAGTTATGGCAGTTACCATGAGGTACTTGTCAGTTACAACATTATTTAGTGCACAGTCGCCGGTACTTAACTATTTGATACCGGTTGGTTACTTGTCACTTACGTTAAGTCCCTTTTGCTTGACCAATGGGTATCCTTACAAGTACCTGTCAGTTGAAGTTGGTCCCTTCATGCAGACGGTCGTCAATTGATGGTAACGGCCGTTATGCTTAGGCCCCTGTATCGAGATCGCCGGCAGACTAAATAACGACAGTCTGACTGAGTATCCTCGAACCCATGATCGTCATATACATATAATCGGCCATCAGGGGTAACATTTTGCGACGATGTAGTTAACCATGTTCAAATAAATGGGACCGTGTTTGCCTTATCCCCTTGTCCATGCATACAAGATTGTATAAGATGCCGGGTTTGTTGGGGCTGATAAAGGCTTTATCAGCGCCAATGACTCAAAGCCTCTTGTAAATGGGCTATGCACGTGCTATAAGACTCTTATGGCATGGGCCATCGCTTATAGCCTACCGTATTTACCCATATAATAACAAGCCC